>VWYH01007039.1:50151-118897 GCA_013399365.1 Pampusana beccarii | reverse complement strand
CTCTGTTACCACCACCACAGCAAGATGCTGTGAGTCCTCGCCTGAAGTGATGCATCACTTCTCACCAAGCCTTCTTAACAGTTTTTCTGTCAGAACAGGCAGTGACATCTTTGCCTCCTTGCAAAAGTAAGACTCTCGGGAGAGGGTCTCTCCAGAAGCTCCTTCTGTCTGCTGCAAATCCGATGATCTTCAGGCTACAGGGGCTCATCTGTCTTCATACAGTTTTCCCAGAAACCCCCATGAAAATGCTTAATTCTAGCCAAAGATGACCTAATTCTTTTTAATTGCCAGCAGGAGCAGCGGTTTTATTTGCCCAGGGTAGCTGTAATTGCTAGAGGCAAGCACAAACACCCACTGCGCAAAGAAATGCACTGCTGCCATCCCTCCAGTAAGTGAGGCTCAAGTAATGCTCTTAGATCTTCTCTAAGGTTTCCTGCAGCCTATTTCTGACGAGGATCTTTGTATTCTGGTATCCCATTTACTGCTTATTGCCTTTTCCATATTTATTGGCTTTTCCACTGCCTTTTCACTACTTAAGCCTTTCTAGCCTGATCCCTCCAGAAAGGCTAGATGTTGGAAAACATCTCCAAGAGCTCAGTGGGTGAGGGCATAGCTACAAGGTGCAAATAGGCGCTCTGCAGCCTAGACACTGAGCAAGGCTTTGCCATTGCTGGGACTTACCCTGGTTGATGTCTTGCCTCTGACTTGGCAGGTCATCAGTCCATTCCCTCCTTCCTCCCACTTCCTTCACCGTGTCCTGGCTTAGGCCCTTCCAGAGCCCAAGCACAGCTTGTGGCCACATATCAAATGTTCAGCTTGCTACTGACAACAGCTGTCTTGCCCCCATGGCTCAAAAACTTGATGTGCACTTTTTACTTGTCTTGTTATGTGCTAGTCCTAAATTAAAACCAGATTAAGATTATGGGAATGTTGTGGGCCCTGGGCCATGAACACAGTGATGTGAATGTAAGTGTCAGGTTTGTGTATAGTTCTCCTACATCCTTCATTCAAGCTTTGCTTCCTTATTATTTCTTCGTGAATCTTAATAGCTTTTCAAGCTGTGCATCATCTGGGAAAGTCAGACCTACACACTCTTGTGCTGGAAAGCTCTCCAGCTTCCTCTTCATCATAAACAGAGTGAAACTCAGGTGCTCCTACGGCAGGCTGGCCTCCTGCTGTGATGCAATACAGGCCTTTCTGAGGTTTGTTGTCCTCGTGTTGTCTCACAATGAATGGATGTAACACTAGAGCTTTCAAAAGCAAGCTGTGGTGCTCCTTGCCTGGAGGCAGCAGGACTTCTGTGCTCATGAGGCAGTCCTCCTACCAGGCCTTATGAAATGGGCAGCAAAGTCACACTTTGAAATTCCTTTACTTCCTCTAGCGTGTTCCAACGTTAGGTATTAAAGTCAAGTTTTGTTGTTGTCATTAGGAGCAGTGCAATTTCAAAAGGTTTGAAGGGATCCAGCAGTGCCTTCCAACAAGTGTATTTTTCTTCTTGCAGAAAGCAGAGTGTTCCTGGCCTAGGATCTGAGAGATCTTGTTTCAGTCCAGTTCTATCATAGAGTCCTTTGTGCATGGTTCGCTTGCTGTTATCAGACGCTTATAAACCAAAATAAACACCGGAGTTCCTTCTGAGCCATCCCTCCCCCTTCCCTGGGACTGACATAGTTACTGTTCTTGCTGCTCCATCCTTGTGTCGATGGAAAGTGAGGGCAATGAATCCCAAGACAAAAACACCGGATAACTGAGTGGCATCCTGTGCCAAGAAAGCTTTCACTGAAACCAGAAGTGTTGGAAGCAAATCAGTAGATGACTTATGGTGAAAGGAAGTCAGGATGACTTCATTAATCTAATGAGCTACCAAGGCCCACTAAAGGACTGGAGCATGTTTGCTAATGGAGGAGTGAATCTTTAGATATTTAAACATCAGAACTGGATGAGTCTCAGGTGTCCACGTCTGTATCGTTTGCTTGCAGCTTCTGCCCAATTCACTGCCTCTTGCAGCTGCAGAGAGGCATTTTCATCTCCCAACTCCCCACATAGCCTTACCTGCCCCTACTTCATTCATTTGCCCATTTTGCTGCAGTATGTGAGTGCCTACTGATCTTTAATGCACTCTCCTTCACAGCATCCCCATTAGAAGGGGGAAAGGGAGGCACAAAGACAGCAAGTGATGAACCCCAGGCTACAGAGGAGTTCTGTGGTGGAGCAGCAGTGTCTTGGCCCCAGGGAGGTGCCCACATCTTTGAGCTGCCCCTCTTACCTGGAAGCCTCTGGAACAAAGATGGGGAGACATGGAGGGCTCCACAATCAGGAGAAGTGGCCAGACCACCCTGCTCCTTCTGACATCGCCAATGCCTACTGAATGTTTTTTTGGCCAAGGTTTGTATTCCTCCCAGGACAGAATATTTAAAACTAGAATACAGCTAAGAGCTGCCAGAAAAGTAATTAAAATCNATTTTTCTTTTTTTTTTAAATGTACAGGGTTCAGGCCTGTGATTTCTTCTTCAAAGCATTGCAGTGTGAAATACTTGCTCACTCATTTATTTGTCTTCCACTTGATTACTGTCAGCTGAGGTAGCTAGAGAAAACAATTCAGTAGCTTCTGTCATAGGTGCAGTTTCTAGCTTTGACTGCTCTAGAAGGGATCTCAGAAAATCTGCCCTGGTGCTGGATTTTCTTCTACTTCAATTTTAGCATATATAAGGTAAACAAGTACTGAACGTTAGATGGAGATTATGGCAGTAGGTGCCAAAAAAATAGCTTTTTTAGGCATTCTGTGTGTGAGTACAAGCTCCATCCATGTCATGCATTCATACTTAGAATAGTAATTAGAAACTCTAAGTAATCTCTCCCTGGGCACTGGCTAATCTCCATTAAACACCTAAACACGAGCAGCTACATCTGGGCCAGCTCCTCAGTGGCCCCGGTGGAGGAAGGAACCACGCCAAACCAGCAGTGCAGGATCCGGCCCCGCTGGCCGGGAGGCAGATCCCGTTCGCTGCAGGACGAGGGCGCACACGGAGGTCCTGTCCCCGCTGTGAGGGAGCAGAGCTCCTTCTGCAGCCAAGGAGCTGCGCTGCCCTGCAGGCACGGGGGCTGTCAGCCGTGGTGGGAGAGCAGCGCACACCAGGACACGGGGGCCTGAACTGGCGTCTGCCCACACCGCTCTGCAGCTGCCACAGCCGGGGAGCGGGTCCCGAGGCTCATGCTCGGGGGTGCGCGCTCACTGCGTGCAGTGTCTCGCCAGCGGGAACTGCTGTGGGGCTGAAGGACAAATCCTGCTCTTGCAGCTCCACTCCCCTCTCCCCAGGTCCCCGCTCTCCCACCCACTAACAGCTTCCTGGGTTTTCTTGCGGACTCCACCCGAGTCCTCTCAGGTTTTCCTTTCACTTCAAGTCCCATGTCCCATTCTGTTCTCCCAGCACACACTTCTCTCACACTTCTCCCTCCCCAGCCCACCTTTACCCCCTTATTTTTTTCCGGGCAGCCACAATGCTTTTTGTTTCAGATTTGGGGCAACTGGCATTCCTCTCCCCAGACAATGCTTCAGTCCCTCGCTGCTGGAGAGGGTAAGGAGGGCCAAAGAGCTCCCGTTCTGCAGTTCTGACACAGGCAAAACCCAGTGGAAACCAGAGAGGGTTTTCACTACCTGTATGCAACGTGCCTCCTGCCCCCAACGCCTCTGCTGATGAGGGGCAGTCTCTTTTCCTCCATGCAACTAAACACATCCAGCCAAACAGCTTCACCGTTAACAAACCATGAAAAAGACCCTCTGAGCCAAGGGGACATACCTTCAGAGGAACTGCAAAATGCTGAGACGTGCAGCAAAACACTTGGTTTCACAGCATGGGGTCCTGCCTGACGGCTTGGCTGGTTCTTTTCATCCTAACTCTGTTTAGTCATTTGCCACAATGGCTTGAGCCTTGGGTTCAGGAGTGGCAGTGGGTCCAAGATAAAGTAAACCATCTTAAGCAAATGCAGTGCTGAAGTGATTTGCAGCAAAGAATAATACAAGCAAGAAAACATGGTTCATCTTGTCCTATTAAAAAACTGGCAGTAAAGAACGCAGAAATTTGCTGTGCCCATGGGAGAGAGAGGAGAAGCAAAGGAATCTTTGCAAGCGCACATGCCTCTGCTAGTAAGGTTATACAGGTGCTCTTCTTAATTGCTTCTATTCACCATACATCTTCAGCTATCCAAGCTTGTTAGGGAAGCTCTGCAGAACAGCAGAGCAGAGAGGAGCAGAGCACGTACAGGACCTTGCAGAGCAAGGAGGTGTCCCCACAAGAGGTGCAGGGCTGGGATGCGCAGTTTGCGTAGCTTGTAATACACAACAAGATTTCCTTCATCGCTCCCTACTCCGCATCCCCCCTGAGCTGTTCCTGTAAGGCAATGCACGTGTTATTAGCCAGTCAGTTCCAGACAGCCTTTGCAGCCCTGAGAGTCCTGCATCCTGGGTAAAAGCAAGAGACTCTGCACACACTACGTGTGATGGCAACCTCGATTTCTACAGTGAAGGCTTTAGCAACCTCTTTCGTGCGGAACTGACGTTTCAACACACCCCTGTAGCCCAAGTATCAGGGAGGCCAAGGAACATGGTGATGGATGGGCATAAAGTTAAAGGGGCAGCTTCCTACCCTCAGGAGAGAAGCTGAGGAGCAAAAGGTTAGAGAGAAGACAGCACAAAGCCCACCTTTGCTCTACAAAACCCCAGCTCAGTGAAATATTAGTATCACAATGCACTTGTTGGCATCAAGACAATGTGAGAGCCAAGAAGGAACGCCCAGCACTACTTCAGCTACTTGGCTAAATGGCAGGCACAGAGCAGAGCAAAGCAAAGCTTGAGCAAAGATTTGGATGGGCTCTGCTTGGTTTCAGGGATGTGAAATGGTATTCCTAAGAAGAGCAAGGCTTAGCACCCCACAGGAAAGACAGATAAATTTATTTCTTACTTAAAAAGAAAAACTTTATTTTGATACATTAAAAAATCTATACATTTCTTAGACTAAAATACAGTTTTGCATCAGTATTCTGGCACAATGTCAGTTTACACAGAAAATCTAAGATTAGATCAGCACTGTTAATTTCCCTTCTCTTCCTGCATTCACAGCTTGCAATATAAAACATTTAACATTCTCAAGACAACAATAAACAGTGTCACATTTACTTTTCCCATTCCCAAAGGAGGTGGCATTCCACTGGAAAAAGGAGCACGTGTTAGTTGATCTTGATCCAATGTAAATCACTAAGCCAGTCCAGGGGTTTGATTGCCTTGTTAGAAGTATGAGTGAAAGAGGATGAAAAATTTGTTTCCAGATGAAGCTTTGATGACAATGCATGTGCTGTGAAACCTTTACAACCTGTTCAGAAGATTTTCCTTTTTCCTTAGGGCAGTTGCTATGATCAGCAACACAATCCACCCTTCCTTTCTATAGATATAGGATTCAACCTCCTTTCTTGCTCTGAAGAGCTCCAGAGCAAAATAAAAGCAGGGCACAGGGGATGTTGCTGTGAGATGTCTGTGAATCGGAATGTGAATGTTATTAACTACTGTGAAGATCTTGCAGAATATTTTCCACCTGTGAAACCCTGCTCTGCCTAACCTCTGGCAGCTGCTTTCTGGCCTACATGAGAAATAAAAACACCTTTCTGTTTCCTCCTCCCTCACTCCTCTAGGAGACACTGTCACACTCCCTGCAGCACTCTTCTTCTCATACATTCTCCCTTTTCAGTTTGAGCAGGGAGGCACCCCAACAATACTAACACCGGAGCGCACACATTATTTATTCGAGAGTTAAAAATTATGATTTCCATAAGAACTCCAGCCCGTCCCCAACTTCTGCGAGGCTTCAGGAGTAATCAGCTTCCTAACTCACGAAGCCTTTCCAAAATACTCCCCACCCGCCCCTACTTCACTTATGCTGGGAGAGGGTAAGCAGCGGTGCGCTTGAGGAACATGCAGCCAGCATCTTCCCTCACATGCACAGAGAGGCCAGAGCTGTCTCCAAAGTCACTGAAATCAGGCTAGTTCTGCAAAACTCAGCTGGTACTTTTGCTCTGAATGCTTGCAACTTTGGTCCTAAGGGAAGTCCTATGTTCCTGCACAAAAGCACCAAACGCTTAAAACACTGAATTCTGCTCATTGTAGTCACTTACGATGACTTGACCTCAGTGAGACAGCAGAGTAGAATCTGATGGTGTTTGCTGGTTTTCTACTAGTCTTGTTTTAACAGATCTCTCTCAAACGAATGCCAGGTAGTTCAGCCTCCAAATGGGTATTTTCAGATGGATTCATGCTACCTACTGTCCCTAAAAAGATTTCTGTAATCCTGCTGTCTCTGAAGAGCTTTGGCTTGATTGCCTCAGCTTACACTGCAAGACACATCACAGCTCCATCCCAGACCAGAAATTCTGCCTTTTATACACGACCCACCTCACCAGAGACAAGTTTCATCTCTCATCTCTCTAAATATAAAAGAAAAAAAAAAAAACCTTGAGAACAGTACTTGCTACAGAACACAAGAAATACCAATTTACTAGTCTCCATAATCTCTTTTTATGCAATGGAAATAACAGCAGAGATGAAATAGTTGAAAAGCATTTAAAAATTAAATATTTAGAGTAAACTTCCATTATCCCAACAAGCAAGCTGAGTGCAAGAAATGCTTCAAATAAGTCTGTTGCGTTTTGTTTCGGGAAACACAAGGGTTTTTTTTTTCCACCAAGATGAAACAGGATTTCTGGGGTGATAATGTGACACACAAGCTGTTCAAGAAACAATGGACTAGTGATGTTTAGATTTAGTAAACAGTATCTGCACAGGCAAAGCCATGATTTAAAAAACAGGGATGGTGTTAGGTATCTACTTTCAAATCTTAAGATTGTTTCTTAAAATGACTGTGCCATCTTCAATACAGCATGTAATATGCACTTAGAACCAAATGATCACTGGATGATGATGACGAGTATATGTCTGCTACATGCATTTTATTCTGACTCTATAACAATACATTCATAGAATACATCATATCCACTCAGAGCAAACCACTAAAGTGCATGCCCCGAGGGCACATTAAGTAAGCTGTCTCCAACACTGGCTGCTCAATTGCCAGAACACTGATACAGAAAGGGCTCATTTTTGCTTTATATCCCCATTTTGTGCTGAAAGAGTAAGAGCTAGCATCCCCTGCTCCCTCCATGAAAGGGAGCACTATGGAGCAGGCTAATTGCCTGCTGCGAAAAAAGCCCTTTCAGAAAGAAGTAACCACCCTGAGAAGGTGCTGTACAGAAATGCAGGAAGCGAGTCTTGGATTAAGACTTGGGTAAGTGGACCTGTGTACTGTGTTAGGGTGGGATGGAGTTAAATTTTCTTCACAGCAGCCCACATGGGGCTGTGTTTTAGATTTGCTACCAAAATAAGGTCGATAACACATTTTACCTGCTGCTGAGCAGTGCTTGCACAGGGTCAAGGCCTTCTCTGCCTCTCACTCTGCCACCCCAGCAGAGTAGGCTGGAGTTGGGTGCAAGGGTACGAGGGCACACAGCCAGGACAGCTCACCTGAACAGACTGAAGAAATATTCCATACCATATAATGTCACGCTCAGCACTAAAACTGCATGTGTGCGGCTCCAAAGTAGCCATTGTTTTGAGACTGGCTGGGCATCGGTCTGCTGGTGGGAGGTGGTGATTGCCACTCAATGAACTGTCTTTATCTCGATGCTTTTGTTTTTCCATCCTTCTGGGGAGACTGAGCAAGCTACAGAGTAGGGGCTTACCTACCCACCACAATGTGCAACTGGGTTTTTCACTTCCAAGTTGTCCCTTCCAGGACATGCTTTCCTAATGCAGAAAGTCCTTGGGTTATCATGCCAAGCTAAGGCCACATGTAAAATCCCACCCTGGTTTTGGCAGCTGGGAGTGTGAACACAAGCTACTGGATGGCTGAAGTCACAATTCTGAGCTGGTCATACCACTTGTTTAGTCTGTGGAGCAGCACTGAAACTATGGAAGTGATGGGCTGCACTCCTAACCACAGCAAGCACAGTGATGGAGGAATACACACACACAAAAAAACCACCTCAGAACTTCAGCTCAGCACCTGCTCCCCCTCCCATTCACTCCAGGTGACATCCTGAATCATTGCCTTGGGAAGGTGAGAAGGCGTGTGCTAAGATCAGTGGGACAAATGGGAGCTGACACTCTGCCACTTGGCACTCCTTTGCTGAAAAAGCAACAGAGAAACGAGAGCTAACAGAACAAAAGTTCTCTAGAGCTGGAAGACACAGTAAAGACAACACATTGCTGCTCAACTTTCAAATAAACCAGAGAATAAAATAATGTGGGAAAAAAACCTAAACCATTTAAAGAATGGCATGCTTTTTTCCTTTGAAACCTAGCTGATCAGAGGCTATGATGCAAACCATCTGCAGAAACCAAATGCTGGGAACTACTAATCTCATTGGCTTGATTTTTAAACCCAAATTGTCCCACGTGAATCTCCAGTCCTCAGGCATTACTTGGTTCACTGGACTTTTCAAGACGATTTCTCTGTCTCACCTGTCTCATCTCCTCCTCCTGCAGCATTATTCCCAGTGCAGCATCACTCTCTAGTCTGGACTGCTTCCCACAAAGCAGTCCGTATACTGGCTTTAATAACCAGCTGGCAAAAAAAGTGTTTAATCCATCACAACTGGCAGACCCCAGCACCTCTACTGCCAACCTGGGATTTACATGTCAAGTGTTCTCCCACTCCACCATCCCCACTAAGGAAGGAAAGCGGACCCTAAATTTGCCCTGAAAAGTTGTCTTTTCAGGTGTCAGTCTTCTGCTTATCTCCTTGCACAAGACAGAGCTGAAAGAGGGCAGCTTGTAGTTCAGCTGCAAATGAAAACACTTCAAAGGACATTAAAAAGCTTTAAGGGGCCACTGGAAAGCCTGCATGTGGATGGAAAGCCTTTTTGGCATGACTGAAAAGCTCTGCATGCCGGATACACACTCAAGAATGGCGCACATGATTTTATTAAGGACTTTGTAATGATATAGATTTGTCACTTAAACATTACAACTACCCATAGAAAAGTGTTGCCTGTATCTCTTAAACACCATGTAAATAAAACAAATTTATTTTTAAAATAGGATAAACTGCTATAAAAATGATGCACAGTCAAGTCATACAAAAATACAAAATTTGTTTCCAACTGCAGTCCTAGTTGCAAATACAGAGAAAAGCCCCCACCCAGGACTTCCAGTAGCAGAGAACACAAACTTGCAGAACTGGTCATGGCAGAAATTCGTTGTCAAAATGAACAGAATACAAGGCTTCAATCAAAGCACCTCCAATAGCCTCCAAACAGGATTAGTTTCTCTGGAAGCAACTGGGTACATGATAAGTCTCTTAGCCTTGGAATCCAGTTTCTAGGATTCCTCTAAGCCAGTTTTTAAATTTCTGTTGCTAAACCCCACTGATCTACACGAACATCAGTGTTTGGTGCCACTGCTGTCTTAGGCACTGGTACAGCAGCTTCCTCTCCACCAACTTCAGGCCGCTCCAGATCTACTTCTAGCTAGTCTGACCCCTTCCTCGCACTGAGAGGCCTCGCCAGCGCACCAGTTTGAATCTCTAGGCTGAAGCTCTAGTCCAGTTAGCACTTACAACTTCCACACTTTCAGAGCCCTTCTGATGTCAGTGGAGCTACCAACATGGTTCACTTAAATGAGCGTCTATGGGCTCGCAGGACTGGATAACTCTGTCTTCCTGCTTCCCCAGCAGCTATCATTTCTAAATGCATTTTTATTTTCATACCTTTCATACAGTTTGGGCTCTGTGATATGAAAACAGTAAATCCTTTTAATTGGCTTACCAAAAGAAAACAAAACAAATTTAAGTTATCAAATTACTTCTAGAAACAGAAGTGAATATTTCACTATTGCCAAAAGGTCAGAGCACTGGCTAGTTACACAGTACTACATGGGTCTTTTTAAACCTCCGGCAGCAATTGAAAAGTCTGATCCTTTGAAAGGAAGCATAGATAACCGCTTACGTATTAAGTCTTCATAAAATTAGCTGTGTATGTCTCTACCTAGACATACCTCTCCACTCCATCGCAAAGCTTCTGTAGAAGGGCTTTTCTCTTGCAAAAGATTTTCTTGAATGGAGTGATTGAACCATTGAGGCATTATTTATTTGTACAGAGCTTGTATTTAGTGCAATAAGTTTAAAAATTCTGCTCTGAAATATTAACTTTACATTAACAAAAATAGTTTTCTTAAAAAAATTGTAACAAAAGGAGTATATAGCATAGGCAGATCATGAATTCTTAGCAAATACACTTTTAAGCGCTTACCATTACAATATGCTGAACAACTGAATATTAGCATTCATATCTGGTGAGCTTCCAGATGGAAAAGAAATGTAAGTATCTAATAATAAAGCATGTTCTCTTGTCATTGCTTGATAACTTTAGATAACTCTGCTGGCAGTTACACTTCCAAAGAAATGTTCCTCTGCCCTTTCCTGTCTTAGCTACCCGCAACAGTACATACAAATATGGATGAAACAACAGGCAAGGAATGGTCCCTTCCGCCTCCCAGAGCTCTCTGGCATTAAATGAAATGAAGCATACAGTACTTTTTTCTATAGCAGTACAGTTCATTTCTCTTCCCATCCTCAGCATCTTTATATCCAGTCATGAGTTAATCACGAGTATGGCTAAGGTTGAGCTTTAAAAATCTGTCATTTCAAATGCTCATATGGAGAATCCATACCGTTCAAAGGAGCACTGCTGAAGTACGAAGGAGGCTCCTGAACTCAAGGGGAGGATCGAGGGCAACAGGTACAAGGGATAAGTAGGGTAAAATGGGAAGTTAATTGCATATAAAAATTATCTGTCCCCATTTTGTAGTTTCTGTTTAACAGGAGATGCAAAGGCTCCCACACACCTGAATACCTGAGGAGCTGGTTATTGTGATATCTGATACTGATAAACAAAACTGTGCCCTGCCAGGCCTCTAAAGTAAAATAACTGCTTACAAACCCATTTGAACTGAATGAACTCTCATTCAAAACAACTTTTGAAAACATAAATTTGAACCTTTTCTTGATTGGAAGGTCTTCCTCACATGTAACTGTCCTGAATTTAATGCAAGTTTAAACAAACTAAACAAGTAAAACTCTCAGCAGATTAGCAGTGTCACGGGAAATCTGTCTCTAAACCCAGTCATCATTTCAGATTATCCTTACAATGATACCTCCTCCAGATTGTAAAATACCTAGCAAATAAGAATCAACATTTCCATGATCACAATGAATAATTTTTAAAAAAAGGAACAATGATAAAGCTGCTTGTAAAAGCCACCCGTATGAAAAGAGTACATGTTTCACAAAAATAATTGTTAAAAAAAGTATTAAATCCCTGTTCCTTTTCTCTGATTTTGGCTGTTTATTTATATATATATATATATGTATGTATATATGTATATATATATATACTGTTTTGGAATGTCAATGGGTTCCAATATGGCTGGCTAGTTTCAAGATGAACTTGCTCCAGAGGCCTAGAAAACAAAGTCATATAGTACAGTCTTAGATAAATGCTGAAGGACAAGGAGAAATTGAGTCAAAGGTGTCACTGGAAACCATAAAGAAAGAAGTGTGAAAAGATTGTTTTTTTTCTTGTGCTTTGAAACAAGAACAGAAGGTCTTAAAAGTTTCCTCATCTCTATTATTAATACCTATTGAAAACGCAACTGCACTTTGGGCACTTCACTTCTAGAACAAATTCTCATATCTAGGAAATATCCACATTTCAAGGAGATTAAAGCAAAACCATAAAGACTCTATTATAAATAAATAACCTAATTTTCAGACACCCAATTTCAGGACTGTAAGCACTACTAGTACAGAATATACTTATGCATTATCCTACTCCAGATGAAACTGAGACCTTTAATCAGTGCTTTGGGGAAAGGTATCAGAAATTTCATGGCGGTAACCACTGCGGTCCCATCCTTGTCAGGAGGTGAGATCCTAGTATTTCAGTATATGTTCAACTGGAGCTGAATGCCCAAAAATGGAAGATCACTTGAGAAAACAAGGCCAAATCAGTCCCAAACAAGACAATCACATGAGCAGCAGAACTGGGAGTAATTCAGCAGGTGACACTCAGGCTGAGCCCCAAGTGCTCAGCATCTTCTCCGGTAGTCCTAAGAGGACCTTCAGCCAGTGCCAGGCTCAAGCGCCTGGAGTCCAGTTCCTAAAAGAATAAGGCCATCCTTGACTTGCAAGTACTTGCTTTGCCCTTTTACAAGGGCAGGTGAATAAAGGTTTTGACATCCAAGCTCTAGGCAGCCAAGTACAAAAGTTTAAGTCCTGATTGGAGCTGGCACTGACGAGAGCATAAGTGGAAAACCACTTAAAGATAAACCAGTTCTTGAATTAGAGGTTAACATAATACAATTTTGGACTGAGATTTTTTTGTGCATGTGACTAGAGTATTTGCACACCCAATTCTCAATCGTTTGAATGGCAGCTTTACATCTACAGTGTTCACACCACCCAGAAAATCCCAACATTAGTGTCTGTTTGAACAGCTAGAATTACTCCCAGAAGAAAACAGTAAATGAGCATAGAATTAGTTTTTTACGTGTATAAACATGACAGCATTTAGGCATAAGCAAATCTAGAAACTGGTATGTTATAATGAAACAGCAAAACACGCAAAGCTACATGTCTTTCCACTCTACAGCAGGAACCCATTCCAGCTTGGTCAAAAGTGCTCATGCAACATGGCTTCATATATATCATTGAAAAAAAGATTCTACTGTTAGCATACAGTTATTTAGATTCTATTAGGTTAAAAAAAATTATCCCCATGTTAAGGAAGTGAGTTAGGCCCCAAATACTCTGAGAAAGTAATGATGGAAAAATATTTTATTTCACAAAGTCATATTGCACGATGACAAGTCATACCTTGCCCAGCCTGGCTCTCCATCATATGCTCTCAGTTCTCCACCTTCCAAACTCATCCTCCTATCTGTTATCTGTACCATGTACAGCTGTTCCTTATTCCAGGCTATTCAGACATGCAATGCCTTTCTAACAGGCACACCGTAAGTAAAACAGGCTGCAGAAGCATAGATGATGCATTGTTCACTGTCTGTGTATCTGACAGTGTGAGATGGAAAGAGCACACAAGAGACAAGCAACATAAGTAGTTGGCAATAAAAACAAACAACTGGGAGAAATGTCATTTGAGCAGGTTGAAAGGAATCACTGTATCCAGTTCCTTGGCAGTGTATAAAATAATTTGGTGAGAACTTTGAATGCCTGGTCCTACTTTGCAGCAATGTATGTGCTCAGTAGTGTTCTTCAGGCTTTTACAGTGAATGTAAAATGAACAAAAATCATTCAGCTCAGGACTGAAGAGGATTAAAGTTAGAATAGCCCAATGAATTCCAGAGTCATCTTATTTTGAGAGTACTCTGCAATTGGGTCTGTCTGTGTATACCACACAGCACGCACTACTAATCCTATTGAAACGATACTGCCTGTGCTTCATACGACACAGTTCCTTTCATCTTACTTTTACAGGTGATGGTCTCAGCTGTGACAAAAACTCTGCCATCCAGGTGATAGGCAAGCTCACAAACAGAAAAAGCAGAACATCTTGAGTGATACAGAGAACAAAAACTTCTCCTGAAGAAGTGTAGTCAGTAAAGACAAAGAGGGAGAAGAAGTAAAAGTGAAACTCTTGGAGGATCGTCACCTCCTCATCTGCACCTACCATTGGTTTTAGCTCTCTGCCCTCAGCTCCACCTCCCCGGCCAGCTTCTTTCATAGATTTCCTACTATTCTCCACAAACTCCTGAAAAACAGTAACGAAGTGAAAAGTGCTTTCTTAGAGCAGATTCCAAACATCAAATCTCGAGACAAAACTTCAAGATGTAACTACTCAAGATGCCAACACAACTTGCTCTTCCTACTTTTCTTGCTCAGACTTGTCCACAAAGTACCAAAAAAGCCTGCCAAATAGTCACAAGGGTGAGTAATTTATTTCTAGAAGGGAGACAGGTATTTGCCTTGTGTGCTGTTACAACTTTCACATTTGCCACACAGCACTCTTCTCTATGGGGAAGAAAGGTAAAAGGGTGCTTTTCAAACAAAAAACAAACAACAAAACAACAATCAAAAACCCCTCAGTTATTACATCTTATCCTGTGAACTGTATGTAACGTTAGAACTCCATTAAACAGAGGCACCTGGAGATAATTACTTCCAAGGTCTTGTTGATTTCGCTAACTTTCCTCAATTTAGATGCTAAAATTTTTCACTGGATCACAGTCACCTACCCATGACAATTAGCAAAGGTGGTAATTCCATTTAATGTATTTTTTTCTCTTAAAGGCAAGCATTCTGTAGCAAACTTCAGTAAACTTTGGCTGCTGGTGTTTTGTGATACTGACTGCCGAATGAAAAAACCCACAATGCTTTATGATTTATCTGTGCTGTCTTCCAAGACAGCATGGTGCATATCACCCTTATTCTGTGCTATAGAGCAACTCATCAGCTAGTGTTTTATTTATTATATACTCCAGATTCTGTAGGGTTTTACCAAAAATTTAATGTTAAATTTTTGGCATGGTTTTCCAACAAGTAATCAGGAAAAAAAAATATGCTAAGAAGTCATGAGAGTCTTCTTCTAGCCTACACACAGTGGCACATTTTACAGTGACATATTGTGGGGTTGCCACTTTAAAACATTGTTAGGAAAATTACCTACTCAACAACAAACCGCAGAGCTTGAGGAGCAGAATTTTTACATCTTGGTCTCTAGCTAGAGTGAACAGGGAATAACATGGAACAAACAGATAAGAACTGAATTATGCAAGGGGCCTTGACATAGCATCTAGGCTCCAGGACGGAACATAAAACCTGTTGTCCTCCTTCGGAAAGTACAAAACCTAAGCCTTTACCCCTTGTTACGCTTCTTTCCATTCTGCACTGTACCATTTACAAGAAATGATACCCAAGAGTATGATTCTGCAAGATGACTGCTCATCTAACAGCCAGCAAACAGAAGCCAATACCAGTGACACCAAGGGAAGGAAGCATCACTACTTATCTGATGCTCATCAGATAACACCGTTTGCTGATCAAGCCATGAACGAGACACCAAGGTAACCCAAGTAAAAAAAAAAACAAAACACCAAAACGTATTAAACTCAGCAAGTGAGTTAATTCCATTGTCAAAATACCTATTTTATGGAACGATATACTTAGATTTAGACAGCAAGGGGGAACTTACCATGAGAACTTTATCCATGTAGAATTCTCTCCCAGGGCTCCCATCATTGTATTTTGTATCAATGGCAAAACATAAGAAAAGGACATCAACAACCATTTCATAAATGGAAAGGAAGCAGTGAGCAACCAGAAATGCAAAGAGGCAGACAATGATGAGTGGCAGCACCCAGATGGTGTAATCTCGTTGGTAATTCAGCAACATAATCCCAGCCAAACCTGTGCTGCAGACAATCAGGACCTGAAGAAGAAAACAGAAGACAACTCTAATGGCAGAAGCCTTTTGATATTTTTTGGTTGGTTTGATTTTCTTTCTTTAACCTATATGCTTCTTGGTCTGCTAGGGCTAGAACTAGAGGTTACAGATGGTACTGGTAATGACATCTTCACCTCCTGCATTCCCCACATCCCAAACAGTAAACAACATTTTACCCATTGGTCCAGCATGTGTAGGTCAGAGTAGTTTCAAACACATCCTTCAACAGAAAACGTGTTTTTCAGAGCAAAGTACATTTGTATCCTGCTGTCGAAGTCCTAGTGTTATAGAATATTTCTGTAAAAAATAACTTTATCCTGTCAATTATAAAAATCCCAGAACCTGATGCTACCAATCAACTAACATGCAATTGTTTTTTTTTGTTGGTGGGGGTAAGACGGTAGGTCTTAGGAAGATGGTGTGGTTTTCATTTTGCTGTTGGAAACAACTTCCAAGCTTGTCTTATCTTTGTCTCATCTCCATACAGGTGAAAGTAGATCAGAATTCATGTGAGGTACTTCATGTAACAGTCTCTCAAGAACGACACTATACGTGAGGCCCTAACAGGTATTTCACTATGCACTGGTTTGGTCTTCATGAGTAACAAAAGGACCGAAACAATTGTGGCCACTCAACAGTTTGAACATTTCTGAACTTATTATTATGAACTGCAGCTAATAACAAAACTGTAAAATAGGTCAGCTTTACTGTATTAAGAAAATACCAGGTTAGACTGGCAGAGGAGACAGGCTGGCAGGCCAACACTGTTTTAGCTGATAGTATTTTTCATATGCTGCACTGGTCATCTTAACACTTCTGTCACTTGCACACTTGTCTAATAGTTTGAAAGACATCTTTTCAGGAAGACGTTTCCTAACACCTTTCAGATTTCTCCATGAAAGCACATGATGTAATTTCATGGCCTCCCTCACAAGCACCTATATTTTCATTATGTGTTTATTTCTTCTCACATCATGTTGACTTAACTACTGGATTCAAAGTTCAGCCCACTGTACTCTAACTTAATAAAAGCAGAGGAATGTAATAAGGAAGACAGTGCATTCCAGCGAGTGTCCAAATGCTTAGGCACAAGTGATGTAAGTGAATTGGCATTGCTTTAGTAAATAACGGCACAAAATTCTTCAAAGGATAGGAATAGCTCATTGGATTAAGTTTCCATAAAGCATATCTCCATCAGCTGGAGACCCAAAAAGCTGACTGACCACAGCAATTATTCTAGCCTCTTTTAATTCTCAGAGTAGAGGTAACTTAGTTGCTTAAGCTGGTAGTTCCTCACAGATGGCTTCTGTACTACCTTCCAGTTCAATTTTGTCTCAATAATGAGTCAACTTTCAACATAAACCTGGAGAGCCCTTACTGAACAGAAGTTACAGAAGTTACTTCCTTTCCTTATAATTCTAGGTTTTAACCATAAAACCAATCAAAAACTTAAAAAATACAATCACTTGACTAAAATAAATCTGTGCAAAAGGTGTCATCTTCAGCTATTCCTTTCTAATCACTTTTACTTAATGTAAGTGGATCATTTGTTTATCCTTTCTATCCTGGACAGTCCCTTTGTGATATGATGCAGCTAGATGTGATAAAGTATATAATAAGAAACAGGAATTCTAAGGCATTTCCTATTTGAGGTGCAAGCCATTGCTAAGGAAAGCTTGCTAATATGCAGGTCCATAACAACTGTATACAGCAGACATACCTTTCCCAGAAACAGCATAAAATCCCCAACTGTGTTTATGGCAGCCACCCGCAAAGCATTTTCCACTAGAATAACAAAGGCATCCTTTGCTGAAGTGCAGAAGTTGGTGCTGTTGATAGCTGTGGCTGTATACGCGTTCTGCAAAAAGGAGATTGAAGATTTACTCATAGGATGATCAGGTATTTCAGACATGGAGGGGGAAGGAAAGGAGGAAAATAAGGCTTCTGACTAAGTCACGTAAGTCATTATGTTAATGAACAAAGATTCCCTTGAGAGGTGTTGAATCAACAGTATGTACCAGCTGACAGAAGATTACAGATAGCAGAGAATTACTATTCTTCTCTTCCCTTGCTGATCATTTATGCCTTAACAAGTTTATTCCAAAAGACTAATTAAACAGAATTTGCAATTTCTTTGCAGGAGATGAGCAGTGGCATAACTACAGCAATTAAATAGTTAGGAAAAATATCCTGGAAATATAGAAGAGTTTAAGAGTCATACTAGTCCACCAATATAATTTCTAAATACTTTACTAGACTGCATTCAGTGTTAGCCAGGGCAATTTTCAAGGATTACACTGGGGTTTTCTAAATGCTTTCTTCTGATTTTACTTTCCGTATTTCCAAAAGAAAAAAAAAAAAAAAAGAACAACAGTGAAAAAGATACTATAGAGTCGACACACTTGACAGAGTGGACATACGAGGGAACATCTCCGGCCACTAAACAAAACAAATGGTTAAAAAGCTGAGATAGCGTTTTCACAAAGACGAACACTGGCTATTTTTCACCTTTGCAATGTAAGCAAAGACTGATGTGTTTTGCAGTGTAATTTCAGTAATGGAGACAAGACTCAAGTACTGTTATTCAAGTTCAGTTCCAAAATACAATACACATGTGTCAGCCTCAGACTGCATTCTGGGGATATATATATATTTTATCAGCCTTCACATAAAACTTGAAAATCAAAAATCTTACCTGATTTAAGTAGGTCAGGCACTTCTCTAGACACCAAAGGCAGCAGATGCAGGCTTTAAGCATACAGCGAGCACAAGCATTTTCCTAGCAAAACAAAAAATGTGGGAAAAGATAGAACAAAACCCATAGATCTGAAGAAAACAATATTCCTTTGTTTCAGTAACCGATACTCAGTTGGTAATTTAAGCAGTCCCCCTCAGTCCCAGAGTCCTTTAAAGACCAAATATTTCAAAACAAGACTTTGAGCCTCTCACACAGATCAAGTCAAATTAGTTGCATGTATGTCAGGCCTTGAGTTTCAGTAAGAAAACGGAATCTATTTCTCTTACTTTTCCTTTAAGTTGTGTATGAATATACATAAGAATCATTCGTGGTATCTTCACTAGTGTGATAATGAAAGACCCCTTTGCTACTGTTCCTAGGTGGTAACAAACAAGGCGATTAACAGATGCCAGAATAGGAGTAAATGGCAGATTCCTTTTCTCCCTGTTGAAAAGAGAAAAATAATAAAGTAGAATGATCAGTATGTATGTAATATCATCTAGAAGTGCTACAAATTCTCAATTAAAAATGTGCAAAAGGAATGTATTATACTAGCTTTCAGGGCATATTTTTCACTCCACGCAGACTGTTTATGTGCAAGTCATAGTTTTGGCTCTAATACAGTAATAGTAATAGGACAAGGAATGAGCATGTTGCAAGGGCATTTGATGGTGTGCAATACAGAACATTCAAAAAAACTGAGAAACAATGCTACTGTTTTTATTTAGTAGGTAAATTATTTTGTCAGATGTTTTGCATTTCTGATTTAGCTATTATATCCTCCAGGAACAAAGTATCAAGCCTTAAAACAAGCTATTTTATTGCAATATGGATAGAATACTTTCATCTATCAGATATATCTCTGATATATATATCTCTATCTCAGACAAATACTCACTTCCACAGTTTTGAAGCAATTCCCTCTTTAAGTTTTTATTCCTATTTCTTACCAAGGAAGACACTTCTATTTCTCTCCCAAAGAACAGCTCTATTCAACATTTTTAAAATGGCTCTTCTTCTTTATTAGAGATATGAACATAATAATAAGCATATTAAAGGAACAAGTGCTAACATTCCAAACATAAGCTGTCCCCTCAGCTTGAGAGAAAGTTACCTTCACATGAGTTTCATTCAAAAAAGATAAAAAGTAAAGTCTTCATTCAATGAAACTAACATCTGCACAACTTAATCCTGAGATGTTAATGATTACAATAGGTTTACTCTGTAGTTTTTTCCAGTTAACTTTTAGAGCTCAGGTGGTGGAAGCCAAATACTATTCCCCTTTGGCCATAGACACATAAATGATCTGAGCTGTAGACACAGGTAATCCAACCACTTCCTCCTTTTGAGGTAAATATAACTGAGGGCAGAATCTGTAATGCAGAACACCTTGAGGTCTCTTACTGCCTGAGTTGAAAGCAATCCATCTGACTAAGCTGAATGAATTGTGAACCTATATAAACTTCATCTCATATGCTGTGGAAAGGTGCTAATATGGAAAATAATAGGGAAGTCCAAATTAATGCCCTTACTTTCTTACTAAGTCACTTTTCAAATTAGAATAGTACCTTAAAATGCAAAAAAAATATTATAACAGTAGTGAGAAATGGGTATTTACTAACTTAAAACAGAAGTCCTGTTACAGAACGATAGGGTACAGATAAAAGAAAAGTCATTCACCCTCAGGTGATAGAAAACACACCAACTTACAGATGAAGCATACATATTGCTAAGCTATCTATTTCAGTGCAAAGTTATACTCTCTCCTCTGTTTTTTCCTGGTTCTTTATTCAATCTAGTTTAATTATTCACAAGATTACATCCCTGTAACATCCTGTAATAACTTCATAGATGTATTTCATTCGTATAATGGAGGACTTCATCATTAATAAAATAACAGAATTTCTGTCAGCACAGTAAATTAATTCTTTGCCTTTGATATTGTTTTAAAGACTAGGGCAGATAAGGTCAAATGTAATCCAGATAACAATCTCAATTAAAAAGACAACCAATTAAAAATTTATGATCTGAATCACGCACTTGAAAAATATTTGTATACATTATCTCAAAACTCTTATTTTTAAAAAAATAGACTCTTAAGAGCACATGGCAAGAATAGAGTGTCGTTGCTGGATACCACTAGGAATTTTTATATACAGTGTTCTTCATATGAAAGTCTAAAAACACAGACCAAAACGCACTGGCTGAACGACGTGTATTTAGGATACTAATGCTTTTTTTCTTGGGGATAGCATCGCTCCAACCTCTCGGTTTTCCTTTCTTAAGTAAACCACCATTGCTAAATATCTTGTCAACATCCTCTACTCATGCTGCTCTTTATCCAGAGGAGTTGTATATATTGTTTGGAAAAGACTTTGAGAACATCAGAAATAAAATTACTTATCAAGTTCCTGAACAATTATATGGTGGGTTTGGGGTTTAGTGTTTTGGTTGGTTTGTTTTTAGTTTGTGGGGTTTTGGGGGGGTGTGTGTTTTTTTGTTGGTTTTTTGTTGTTGTTTTTTGTTTGTTTGTTTTAAGAAAGGTAACCTGAACTACTAGATCTAGGTCAACATGTGGAGAAGCTTCATTAAACTATACTTTTACAAAACAGGTATTAGTGTACTTGCTTCGTTTCCTTTCCAAAAACATTGCCATAGTTCTGCTCTACATACCAAAATGTAATACTTCAGACCACTGAAGTATCATTTATTCTCACGAAATACTAACAAGCATCTGCTATCACTTTTTTTGGCTAAAATAATAACATTAGTTTTCACTTACTTGAGGTAAATTTTAAGCAATCTTAATTTCAGAAAAGTTTTCAAATACTAGAGACTAAAACCCCAAAGCTAGTTTTGCGATTCTGAAATTGTAGAATGTCCTGAGTTGGAAGGGACCCACAAGGATCATCAAGTCCAACTCCTGTCCCTGCATGTGACAACTCCACAGTTCACACCATGTGTCTGAGGGTGTTGTCTCTTCTTGAACACTCCCAGGCTTGGGGCTGTGAGAAGTCAGTTGCTTACTTCTGTGAAGCAAAATTCTTGTGTGTGAAGGTTGGTAAAACCATTGTTTAATAATTAATATTGCCTTGTTGAACAGCTAGTATATACATGCAGAACATCCAGCATAACGTATGCCCTGATACACAATTTAGTACACAAATATAGCAATGAAATATGAAGCTTTAACGCACATATATTTTGTATCACTTTTTATTTGTACATGATCTTGTAAGAATCTATTATATAAATGATGGATCTAATAAGACCGTAAATAATCTTGTGTAAGAAAGATAAATGAAGCACTGTAAATCATGGTAAAGGCATTGTTTTACTATTAAAATAATAATTAATTGCTTTCAATTTTTCAATCCCTACTGAGCTTGTCAGCATTAATTATTAGCATCACAGATGATCTTCCAGGTGCATCCTGCTTTGTAAACAACCATCCATGTCCATACAATGTGAACAGGTTACAAGGCAAACAAGATTTCAAGTCCTAAATATCAAAACCACCATATATAACCAGCAAAACAGATTCTATTAGGACTTTACGTGATTTAAGAGTCAATACCATTTAGCTGCTCTCCAGCTTTGAGGACGGAAGCAAGTATTCTCCCCAAAAGCTCTGTCGTTATTTCTGCTAATTCCATTTCTAGGCCACTTACAGTAGAGCTGTTGAAGTTGTCCTTACCTTGTAAAATAGTATGTCACAACAGCCCCTGCTACTGTCATCTGCTGACAGCCTAGAATAAACTCGCTGATCCAGATGAGTCCCACTACATGGTACCACCACATGTATTTCAAAGGACCTACCATCCGAAATTCAACAAATCCTTCTTCATTTGGGACAGGACTACCTAGAAATAAATGAGGGTGAAAAAAGGAAACAGTGCTTACATCAACTCAGAAAGAAGGAAATATACGGTATTAACAGCTCATAACTGTCCACAGCAGAACCCCTCTAGCTTCTACTGACAATTCTAAATGTTGTGTTTAGGAAGACTGTTCATAAGAAAGATACAGCTTTGAGACAATCAGTATAATGGCATTTGAAAAAAGTGCTAACAAAAATATTCTGAGTATACTCTCAAAATCTCACACCACCTCTTTAAATTTTTAGCCACATGGTAAAAACTTCCAAAACTAACTACTATCCAGAAGTAAAAATTTTTTAAAACATTCTATTATTAAACATAATAGAGTAATTTCAGCCTGCTGCTCTGTTGACATTATTAATACAGTGAGAATCAATATTGAACTTCATAGCTCCCTAGCTCTAGATGTCAACATTAACAACCACTTTTGTTTTCCTTCCGGTGTTTGTGCACGTATTTCAACAATAATTGTAGCTTGAAGGTATTCAGAGATATAAGGAGCAACCTCAGAAATTCTAAACATATGATTTCATACATTCAGAAATCCACTGACTCTTTGTCTAATCTGAATAGCGATATCATGTATTGAGATTGACAGCACATGTCAGAACCCTCTTATCCTAAGCTCTATTTCAATGTATTAACTCACACTGAGGTGTTTCATCTTATACAACAGTTATGTGAACAGCTGATGAGATTCAGAAACATACTGAAAGTAATATCACATGTATAAAATGCTTACCTTGAAAACCACTGTTTTGACTTAGCACTGACCATACCTTCTCTACCTTCTTAGCTGTGTTTTTTGTGCTTATATAAAAAAATTAGTATTTTCTTGTGAATAAATTGAACTATTGAAATAATTTTGGTTTTAGTTAACAAGCTCTTTATAAGTGTAGGCTTCTTCTCATACACAGATAATGTACACTTTTCCAGTTCTCCTGATTTGGATTGAAAAGATCTGGTTGTATCGCACAAAGATTTTTCTTAACTGATATCAGCGAAGACAGTGACTGCATACAGAGCTAAAAGCACAAAGTAGTCTTTGCAGAATCAATGCCAATCGAAAAGCTCTGTCAGTAAAACATAATATCAGTCTAAATTCTGCTACAAATTTAGTCCCTGTGCAGTGGTCTTTAACTCACCAAGTGAACTTTCAGAGGTGAACATTTTCTGCACGTAGCACAGCATGTAATGAAAACTAAAAACTTCAGCAGTAAAGAGAACAAGAACACGTGAATTCTATTACCTCCATTCCTTGCTAAGAATTCAGGCTATGAAATAAAAAATACTTATCTTGTATTACCCTGAAATAGCTCTGCGACCTGAAACACTGCTACTTTTGGATTGGCAGGAGACAATAGATTTCAGAATTCTAAGGTTTTAATAATGAATGATGGTCTCTATCGCCTACAGCTTCCTCCAAAACAACACAGACATTTCCCATTTTAAAAAGCAGTTGCTAGGTTTCTCTGCTGAAGTAACTAAGATTTGGACTTCTAGAACTAACTCTAGAAGCTCTTGTCAGACTCTGAACACAAACAAAGCTCTCATCTTTTACGCTCGTCACAGCAGGAAGAAATTGAGAATACATTGGCTGCTCTCAGGATTTCCCTAACAAACCTGAAAAGTGCTGGAATAATACTGGACACGTAAGTTGTGAACAACTGAGAATTAGTTCCAGTATATTTACATTTTGGGAGATAGTAATCGTGTGCAACAGCCCTTTCATTACTATGTCTTCATCTGTGTGAGCACTGGCTACTGTACAATACCTTATGAGATTAGCTGCAAGATTAGGATGGTTTTAACTCATTTGTGTAAAATTAGAGGGAATTACTTGAAAAATTGTGATAGCAGCCTTCTTATGGATTCTTGTGGTTTGCAACATGACAACTTGCATCACATCAAAAAGCTGGCCTAAGGCACAAAGTAACATACTGAGAATGTAGACTCAAAGGCACAACAACTTTCTTGAAACAAGTGTTTTGAAGTCACTGAAGCAGACAAGAACAAAAGCACAATATGACAGTATGAAGTGTGCTTTGTTCGTTTGCTTTTGTTTTTTTTCTAAGGGTTCCCACATGCTTTTTAACCAATTCTGCCTGAAACCATAAAAAAAATGAAATGGAATTTATTTAAAATAAGCCTGCTAGTTGCTTACCTGTAGTACCAAGGAAAAGCAGGACTGTGATCCAGTATGTCCAGAAAAGGATAAGCACAAAGAATGTCCAAAATGGCTGGAAGACTAGCAGTGGCAGGTGAATGAAGACCTTGCCGGCCACGTGGAACAAGGCAATGGTGAGAGCTACTCGTTTGCGCATAATTAACATTATCAGGAACAAGATAACCTAGAGGGAGAAGTTTTCAAATCGCGTTTTAGAGAATTCAAAAATAAGCATGCTACCACTTTGCGCAGCTAAGATATTCAGGCACAGCAAATTAGCACATGCTTTATCTGTAAGATCACAAGATCAAAACATAAAACCTCTATCAGTTTCTTCTAGTGATATATTATTTTCAAAATTAAACATTTGGAGAATTCCAATCTCATGATTACATATTTGGAATCATCATCAGCCTCAGGTTGACAAGATTAGACCAGAATCTATCCTTAATTATGTTTTAAAAACCAGTGAAATCAGCAAGACTTAACAAATAATACAATTTAAAAATTATATTTGAGCATGGTGTGACGGTCTTGTCATATATGTTAGCCAAACATTGTCAATTTTTGGTAGTAAAGTCAGTGACTCTGAAACAAACAGCAAGGCCTAAAGAAGATAAGTTTGTTTAGTAGTCAGTGTTAGTGTTTCAGTTAACAATGATCCTTCTGTAAATGGAAAATTTTTGTCAACAACCAGTTTCAGAAGGAGGAATGGTCTAAGGACTTTCAAATAAACTGAAATGACGAAGTACCTCTGAACTGGGAACCTAATAAAAATCTCCTAAGTGAAACTGGATTGGGAGACCAATCTTGTACCTATTCTTGGAAGTCCCTGTGGACATTTTACAGTACACGATAGTAGCTGCAGGGTTAAGGAACTCTCTCCTGACTCAAAACCAGATATTAGGGAACAATGCCTGGAAGTACACACACACCAAAAACCACTGCAATATAGCTTGCAGTAGAAATAAAACTCTTCAAAAATGCGTGCAATATAAACTTTTAACCTGAATTCAAAAACAGAGACCACAAGGATGACAGAACAAGAAAATAACACTGTCATTAGCAAAGCATACCGTGAAGACTGTAGCTGAAATGGCATAAATCAGTAGAGCCTGAAGATTGTCTTTGGCTATTTGAGTCTCAACAGCATTGGCAGATATTCGTTGCTTAGCATAGAGCCACCACAGGACTCCTGTACCACCTGTGTTTTAGGGAAAAAATAAAAAGGATAAATGAAAGATGCTTCTTCTATGTGACAGAGTCATACTACCTAGGAACACAGTTCTACTTTTTACATCTAGTCTAGCACAGAATACTCAAGGGCACTGATGCTTAACCCAACAGGAACTTTTGAGAAGGCAGAAGCGCATAGCTCTCCTCTTGCCCTCTTCTCAAGCGGATTTACTCTTTTCACAGTCTCACCCCACTATGACCCCTTAAGAGACTTGCAGCTCTTTGTGTTTCAGGGTGAAGTGCATGAAAGGACTAGTTCATGGGAGCCCAATAATGAAGATCACAGCTCCCACCAGACAAGTAATAGACGAACAAAAAGAAGAAAAGAGTTATAGGGTAGGATGCATGTATGTATATATGTGTATAGTAAGGTAGGGAGTAAGAATTTAGGAAGCGAAACACAGAAGAACCTTTGTATTAGGAAGTAAAGTAACAAGAAGAACAAAAAAAGGAGGCAAATATAATGTGAAGTAGTTTCTTCCAACCTCTGTTACAAAATCCTAGCATTATGTATGGAATACCATTGCCTTATTCTAGCTACCTTTCTCAGGTGCAACTTTTCTTAAATACAGGACTCCAGCCCCTTAGGGAGATAACCTCTCCCCTCTAATACATTTTTTTTTTTCCTCTTTTGGGTACCCTCCTCTGTTCTGTTATTTCTGAATCAGCTGCACAAGCTTATCTAGAGATCACAAGCCTTTGTTGAAGGTATTCCATTCAGGTCTAAAATGGAGGATGCTCTTTTGGCATCTCTTAAACAAACAGTGAATACAGAATAAACAGCATGTATCATAAATGACATGTTCTTATTCAGTTTGTGTAATGGATGCAGTATTTTTAGAACATAATAACAGATGGCAATAAAATAAGTCATTCAATTATTTCACTCAACATAGTCACTCAGCTTCTAAAGAGAACAGAAAAGAAAAAAAATTTTTTTTTTCTTTTTCTACGATCACAGATCCTGAGACCAGTAAGCAGAAAAAATAAGTGATCCTGAAAGAACGTAGATGGTCTGCTGATTTTTCTTCCACCCCTTGCAGTCAGGAATTGCAAGACTTAAATTGCTAGTGCTTCCTAATTTGATCATTCTATTTTTCTTCCTTCTCTACAGTCATCTGCCCATATACTTTGGCTTAGGTACTGAGTATCAGTAACAGAAAACTTTAGTTTTACAAATGCAAAAGGTAATGTGATTAAACAAAGCTATTTTCATGCAAGCTACCTAATTTTGGATGAGACAATCTTTGGGCATTCCAAAGATAGCATGGCTGGTTGCATTTCATAGATAATCTAGGTCATGCAGGACTTTCTGAGCCAAGTGGAAATACAAGGATTCGATTAGAAATACCCAGAAGAGTGCCTGTGCTTCCTCTCCTCAAGAAGAGATCCTAGATACATCTACAGAGCTACTCAGAAGACTGAAGTGGCTGAGGAACACGTCAGGGTTTTATGAACACATCTACATCCTAAGGTCCCCTGAGGCTGCATAAACAGTTGCCCTTTGATTCCTGCATGCTTGATATGCCCAGTGGGTGGGTATGCCATCAGACACACCCAGACTAGCTGCCTTGCTGACATGTTTGGAAAGCAGGTTAAGAAGCAGGCAATGTTTGGGGATATGCTACAAGTCCTGTGAGGAATATCCCATATTGCTTATGTGGCCTGTAGTGAGACAGACTGACGGGAGTCTTGACAGCCAAGTAACGGTGTGCAGCAAACCTCTCAGGAGCAATGTATTCTCTGGGAGAGGACTGCAATTACAAAGGTGGCATTTTTGACATCTGTCTTGCAAGGAACCCAAAGGAAAGCTGAAGGGAAATGCATGGTCTAAGATCTGTGCAGGATGCAGCTGGTCTGAGAACACAGAATACGAAGATTAGAACTTGGCACTCAGAACCTGGGAGACAAACAAGACTTACCAAGTGATCCCAGAATGACAAGAATTGTTAAAATCCAGACAAGTACTCTTGAAATGTACCTGATTATAACCATCAAAATCATGGACAACACTGCAAAAGAGACAAAATAAGTAGAGCAATTATTTCAAGTAGAAATAGCCTTCCTAATTCTCCCACTGCACTAAAATAACTGCCTTCCAACAGAATTTTTAGACAGATTTATTTTCTGAGGCTTACAAACTTGCTGCACAGACAGTGAAGGAAATTACGCACCTCTACAACTTCTGCTTTGACACAGTTGATTAAAACAAAGTGAACATAAATACATTTAAATGGTACGTTAAATACAAGACACAATGCGTACATACAGACAGAGATGTATTTAGACAATGACAAAATAGACAGCAAGACATGATTGTACTCTGAGTCTGGTAACATTAGCACACCTCCTGAGGACTAGAGCAGAATTTGCACTCAAATACACTTGTCAAACAAGTGCAGATAATGCGACAGCTGTGTATTCCAAAATGTCATGCCAATAAAAAATAAAAAAAAATTACTACTCCATTTTCAACATTCAAAATGAGTTCTTTAGCAAGCTTTGTTCTTATAGTTACACTACCATTCAGGAGCTGCATGTTAAAAGCTAGATATGATCTCAGCCAACTGAGATTTAGTAAGTCGTGTGTCTAAGTGCATGCACATATTTTTGCATATATGTATTTGTGTGCAGCAGTTGCATGAAAGACACTGGAACCTGCCTTTCTGAATCACACAATCTTACCCACTGTTTAAAAGTAAAGAAATGTTCTTTAACTATGAATGTATGAAAAATACTTTTAAATTAACTGTATGTAAAACTCTGTACTAACTTCCGACTCTAACCGAACAGCAGCACTGCTAATCAGCCACTAGCTTTCAGATTCAAAAGAGTCTTTCTACCATTATTATCAAACACTGCAACTATCAATATAGGAAAACAAACAGGTTTCCAGTTGCAGCTGAAAATACACTAAATGCTCTTTGGTTTTTTTTTTTAAAGCATCCTCTTAAAAAGAAAATCACCACAATGGCCAACTGAACACAAAGGGCTTCTTTATGTGGTACAGATTCACAGTGTTTCTTTCTTAACCCACACTCCTCATACACCTGACTGGTATCTAGAGCCTCCTATTTTAGGATTTCAGATTTTATACTTTGTAGGAGTAAAATAGATTCATTAGGAAAGTAATTTACGTGGGTAAGTAGCATTCCACCTTCATTCACAAGACTTTGCACTAGACTGAAGTGCTGTTTTAACAATGTGTCTCTCTATAGGCCAGAGATATAACCGTAGATTCAGCACCTCTGTACTGCTGCGAATTTCCAACTCTTCAGACAGGCTGAGATTTTCAAAGGCCTGAAGTTTTTAAGTGGAGGAAGAAGGTAACATACAATACAGCAAACGGGCACCTAAGTTTCTGGTTTTGCCTGCACAATTATGTGAAGTGAAACAAACTAGAAGTGCTACATTCTAGAAGAGGGTGCTGTCATGCATTTCTCACCCTGTCCTTTTTATTTGGAAAGGGCTTATTTGGACTTGGGTTGGCAAAAAACGAATATTACAAATGGGAAAGGGGAATATTATAATAAAAATTAGGAGAATGGGGATGCTCTGTTAACTATACCCAAACTAATGCTGGCTAAGCAACAGCCACACATCATCTATCTCATAATCGGTGGAGGAGGAGAAAAAACAGGAATTCATGTGTATACTGCTTCTGAATACGTTACCCAGCTGTGAAATATAATTTAAAAAAAAGCATTCTGGACCATTTTCTAAGGGCTCTTTGCTATCACACATGGATTTTGCTCATATTGTGTCTAGAGGGTGTTAACAATCTCCTAATGCAGTACTAAGAAATAGCTAGTAATGAGAAAAAAAATTACCTAGTGATAACAAGCAAAGTCCCATTATAATCTCTTTGCTGGTCATAACTCCACTAATCAGCCTGTGTAAGACACTACTGTCACTGACAAAGGTGATCAGGGCCTCTGCAAACTTGGCATAGCAGGAAATGTTCACAGGAGCACAGCGATGGAAGAATGGAATAGGTGCACTGGTGACACAAGAAAAAAAAATCAGAAAAAAAAAATTACTCCTACTTAATATAAATGCCACATCAACAAACAAATGAAATGTGAATAGATGCAATCATTCCACCCTTATAACATCATAACCAGAAACCATGTGTTGAATGCACAAGTGCTGCTGGAATGAGGATGACCATAATGGGAAGTGATGCAGTTCTTACAAGTAACCCTGTGAGGCTGAAGTGCACAGTCAAATAAGAAATTATTACCCTCCCACCCTTAAACGGCAAGTCTCAGAAAATATATGTTCCTATTTCCACCGAGCATCTCTCATTCAAGTGTCAGGTGGTGAACCAGCAGCTGAAACAACGCTTTTCACTCATGTTAGAATGGAATACTGACCCATATTTGCAGCAAAAGAGATCCCAGAATGACCCCTCTTGCAGGCATGTATTTTATGCTAAGACATCAGCACTTATAACTGCTGCCAAGTAAAACCAATGTATTTCTTCGTAGTCTTTCTCCATACTAAACTTTCTCTAGTATTGAATATTACAATTGCATAGTCTACTTTCATTAGTTTTGTTAAAATCATGCACTACATTCTTTGCAAAACATGCAAAAATACCTCTATTGTTTCATTATTCCTGAACTGTTTTGGAAGCATCTTCCCCAAAAATACTGATGCTATCCACTAAACTTTGCTAGATGCTCAACAGAAACTGTCATTAAGTCCACCAGAGGAAGACACAACAGAGCAAAAACTTCACTTTAAAAGTGGATCATTTTGTTTTCCAAATGTTTTGCATTAAGTAGTTGCCTTTCTTGCTCATAACTATACCACATCTCAAAGTGGACTATTACGCCTTTTGATTTATCTTCCCAATTGCACTTAAGACACATGTTCCATGAATTACATGTTACCTCCTGTAACTGAATCCAACGAAAGAGATGTCTTTCGTATTAAGTCAGTCTTTTCTTCTAACATCCATATTTGTGTCACGCTGCCCAATCTTCCTTACTTAAGATTTCAGTGGACTATAGCAGCAATGCACATTATCTTTTGTAGCTTCCCCATTTCAGCAATGACCTATAAACCAGCAATTTTCTGGACTCAATAACTATTATAATTAAGCCCAGGCCTGTACAAAATTGTGTCATTTTAAACATGTAGTGAGTAAACCGGCTGTCTTAGGCACATCCTTTCTATGCATTCTTTTCGGGGAAAAAAAAAAAAACACATGATGGAAACCATTAGCATGTAATTATTCTGTACAGAATTCGGGAGAAACTACAATCACCTGCCATACATTGGTACTTAGTAGAACCTAGGTTTTTGTTTGAAGTAACTGATGATTGTAAACTATGGTTTGAAATTTATGGTGCCGAGTACATAAATACATTTGGAAATGCTCATATTGATGGTCTGCTTCTGGGTAGTGATGAAGACAGCAGTTAAGCACAGCAAAGTAATTTCAAACTAGTCACAGCTGTTAAAAACCAAATTAAACCCGTTATGATGGCTGCCCTATTTAAAAGATGGCCCGTGTATCCTCTCAGCCTCTTAGGACATAGCCTCTTCTGGAATATGCGGCATAATGCAGTTCGTTATCTACAGTAATACTGGAAAAGACAGAAATTTGAGAGGTTTATTTAATGGTTAACTGCTCCAGCTTTGCAGAAAACCCAGAGCATTCAGAAGTTGTCATTATCAGTAATGAAACTCAAATTTTGAGCTCAGAGTAGGCAAAGGACTCTCATTTCTGCATCCAAATACAAAACTATCCATTTTGAAAAGGGGAACTAGTGGGATGAAAAGACTATTCCAAAACACTTCCCAATGGAGGAAAAGATGCTTTTTGAGTACCAGTTTATTAGTCATCTAATGCCCCTTAAGCTATAGCAATTTCCCTATACATTTTAAGTTACTTACTTTCATGTGCAATAATTAATTTCAAACTTTGTTGTAATTTTTTAAAAAAATAGGTTAGTGGTTCCTACAGGCTTTGTTAAGTAAGTGGGACTCCTGAGAATTCACCTTTGAGATCTGCTGCTGTTTCAGTGGTTCTGACTGAATGAACAGGCAACATAAGGTGTCTTGTTTAATAAAAACTACAATAATAGATCTATTCTCCATGACCTGTGCTATTTTAAATGGCCTCTTGATTGTAACTTGGTATATTACCTACTGAAATGGAATTACAAGTTTCTGAGAATAACAACATGATGCTTAATCATGAACAAGAGTAAAATTCAAGCCAGAAGATGATGGTGTTGAAAACTGTATCTTTAAAGCAATATTCAAATGAAGTTAAAAGACCCATTTGATTGTTCATGTACTAGATTTCAGAAGACAGTGCTTTCTTCTCATTACTACATGTGGGCATTTACAGCAGCCTAGTTGGAATGCCACTGCTAGCTGTTCTTCATAACTTCTACAGGGCAGCCCCTTGTTGCAGCTCAGCTGGTTGATAGATAGATGCTGCAGGGAAAAGCTGGATTGCTTTTTCTCCAGGGTGCTCTAAAGAGCAAAGTCATGCTCTGCTGATGCTGAGATATGCTAGGCACAGTTTCTGGAAGAAACATGTATCACCGGCTGCACTGCAAGACTGCACTGCTGTGTCACCGTTGGCCATAATGCTTTGAGCTGGAGGATCAGATTCCATTGAGAGGTACAGGCTCAAGTGAACAGCATGAAGAAGGATGGTCATCAAACAGAAAACATCAAGGGACAGTCCTCACAGCACACACTACCTCCATCTCATGGACCTAATGGGAATCAGATGATGGTTCATACCTCTGACAGATCAAATTTGAAAACAGGAGTGTTAGGTAAGTTCTCCCTGAATGCTTCAGCCTACAAGCTGTTGGGTTTTCATTTGCTTGTCTCCACAGGATTCCATTTCCCCTCCAAATTACACTAATTTACTCAAATAATTTAACTACACTAATCTGGAAAACAGAGTGGTTTACAGATTCAATATTGGCCTTTTGTGGCCTGGGGCATTAAGTTCATACTTTTCAATCTCAAAATATTCAAACATATTGTACATTTTATTCATACCAAGTAAAAAGGGGGAAATACTCCACCTACACAATAGCTTTTAAAAAATAACTCAAGGTAGTTTTTGTGAGGAATTTACATAGGGTCATTAGAGCTCTGTTCTATCCTCTGTTTTCTTATTATGCTGTGTTCATTCAGACTGAATGACATGGGAACACATAGTGAGAAAAGTCAATGTAATATTTCATTTGTTTTTGTATTACAGCTATAACAGCTGGTTAGTGCCATGGAACATTAACGTGCTGTGGGGAAAAGTAAAAAAGAAAAAGTTAATATCCCAACTGCTACTTATTTTCACTACAAAACAAAAAAATTATTCACTGGAGAGGCTATGATACAGATAAGAGAGACTTAAAATCAGAGTTTCTAGAACAGACACAATTATAACATTTAATAAAAACATAACAGAAAACTATGCATAGGAACAAACTCTGCACTTACAACCCACTACTGAATATGTTTGAGAAGATAAACTTTCAGAAAACACAACATGATTCTTCTTGAGTGAGTGGAATTACTGACAGAAGGATGTGCAAAACAGCAAGCAGATGAGATGAATTATTTTCTCAGCAACACTCATCTCCACAGTTCCAGCCAGTACAGCTAGCAGAGCTACGAACTTTTCTATCCTACTTCACAAAAAGCAGTCTAATATATTATTTTAAATAAAAAACCTCAAATCAATCTGTTTATAAAATACTCAGCTCTGGTGAGACCCTACCTGGAGTCCTGCATCCACCTCTGGAGCTCTCAGTACAGGAGAGACATGGACCTGTTGGAGAGGGTCCAGAGGAGGCCACAGAAATGATCAGATGGCTGGAACACCTCTCCTATAAGGACAGGCTGCGAGAGTTGGGATTGTTCAGCCTGGAGAAGGCTCCAGGGAGACCTTACTGTGGCCTTTCAGTACCTAAAAGGTGGCTATAAGAAAGATAGGGACAGACTTTTAGAAGGACTTGTTGCAATAGAACAAGGGGTTATGGTTTTAAACTAAAGGAGGGCAGATTCAGGCTGGACATGAGGAAGAAAATTTTTTACAATGAGGTAAGTGAAACACTGCCACAGGTTGCCCAGAGAGGTGGTAGATGGCCCATCCCTGGAGACATTCAAGGCCAGGCTGGACGGGGCTCTGAGCAACCTGATCTGGTTGAAGATGTCCCTGCTCATTGCAGGGGGTTGGATTAGGTGACCTTTGAATGTCCCTTCCAACCCAAACCATTCTATGACTATACAGCCCTCTTTTTGGTACTTGACTATGATCATATTGGTGATTTCGGGACTGAAAGAATAAAAAATGAAGCAATTTTCTAAATTTGATTGGCTGAGACAAAGTTTAAGAAGTGAACACTGCAGAGAGCTGCATGTCAATAAATCCTTTTTCCTCCCAAAGATCCAAAGTGCTCTATAATTGTTGCTGATCTGCACTGCTGACCGTCAGTTGGCTATATGGTGAAAGGCAGTAAAACAGCTGATCCTCATCACAGTGCCAGTTATGTGAGACAAAGGAGAATTTGAAGATACCAGCTCAATATTCTCAATAACAACATGTACAGATAGTTTGGGATTTTCTTTAAGAGCTGCTTTCACAATCCTTTAAAAACTTGTGGCAATAGTACAGTAAAACATCTGCCTGTAAGACAGAATAAATCTGTGCTCACATCTTCTAAAGAACTGTCAGGAGCAAAACAAATCTCTGCTCCCTGCACCCCCAATCAGACAAGATGCTAATATTACCTCTCTGGAACAGGATATTTAGGACATAACTTGGCGGCCCTTGGGTCTGTAGTGTATTCTGATGGCTGTAGTTCATAGCTACACAGAGTGGATCCTGTTGAGAGGAAGAAAAAAAAAAAAAGATGAGAAAAAATTAAAATAAAATATTCCTATTCTTTGCAAATGGTATTAAAACAGATATAGGTCCTAATTCTACAGCTCCTTGGTGTTATTATCATGAAGTTATGCTACAGTTCCTTCTGTAATGGAACGGTGAATAAAGCCCAACACAGGCTTCAGTGTAACAGAATGACACTCCATCTAGCTTTAGGTCTTCCAACATTTTTGTATTCAAATGGAAAAAGCTAATTAATTCACAACACAGTGTAAAAGAGAAGAACACAAAGCGCTTTGAAGACACCATCCCTTGCTACTCCACCATGCTTTTTCTTGACCATTTTTAGTGCATGAATATTGCATAAGACAACATTCATTATAGAATAAAAACACTCAAGTGTTTGTGGTTTTATTGCTGTTGTTTTGTTTTGGGTTTTTTTTGTGTGTTTTCAAAATACAGCTGATCTATAGACTTCAGGGAGAGGAAGAAAGGAACTGAACTGCTGAAGTCAGAAAGCTGGCTGAAAAATAACACAAGCTCTACATTAGATGTCCAAAACTTTTACAGAAGCTGAACTCTCTTGATAAACAAACTGGTATAGCACAATAAAGATCAAGTTGCCTACAACAAAACTCAAACATAATTAAAGGTTTCCCTGGTACCTAACACATGCCTGCTGGAAGTACATTACCTAGACAGATCTCTTTTCATTTGTCTATAATCAAGACACTGAACATCTGAGCCAATGCTTCTAGAAACAGAGGAAGGGCCAAACCAGATTGTAGCAGCAGTCTCTCAGAGACTGGAGGAAAAGGTAACAAAGCCTCCAACAGTGTAACCTGCCTATCCAAAGACAAGTTTCTTTGTAAGCCTGTTTGCTAACAGATTGCTAACCATCCAATGCAAGTGGTCTGGATACATCACCTTTACTGTCCTCTTTTCCCACATTATAAACTAAGGACATTTTGATCATCCCTATAAGTATTCAATACTTTCCATTATAGAAGTCTCATACTCAGAATACTTTGTAGTGGAGAGTTCTACAAACTGGATCTGGATAATACATACACACTTTTACAAAAATTAAACCAAAACTTTTTACAAATAGCCTTATCTTGGTCTGCGTGACACCAAACAGAAGTATTACTTGTAAAAAATGTAGAGTATTATTTGCAGAAATCTTGTTTACCGTTGCCACATTGCTACTACCTCTGTGAATAGACATCTTCTATTTACAGACTGAAAGAAAAGACAAGAGAGCAGCTGAGCAGGCTATCCCAGGCAGTTAAAAGCAGAAGGAAAAAGAAGATTGCAGATAGTTACATTTATTTCACATTTATTTTATTTTGCTTTGGATACAGACCAAAAGCTCAGTTATACAGATGGTCAACAACTGGCTGAACATGAGCCAGCAGTGTGCCCAGGTGGCCAAGAAGGCCAAGAGCTTCCTGGCTTTTATCAGGAATAGTGTTGCCAGCAGGACTAGAGAAGCGATCATCCCACTGTACTGGGCACTGGTGAGGCCCCACCTCGAATACTGTGTTCAGTTTTGGGCCCCTCGCTACAAGGCAGACACTCAGGTGCTGGAGAGAGTTCAGAGAAGGGCAGTGAAGCTGGTGAGGGGTCTGGAGCACAAATCTTATGAGGAGTGGTTGAGGGAACTGGGGCTGTTTATCCTGGAGAAACAGAGGCTGAGGGGAAAACTTATTGCTCTCCAGAACTACCTGAAAGGAGGTTGTAGCGTGGACGGTGTTGGTCTATTCTCCCAAGTAACAAGCGATAGGACAAGAAGAAATGGCCTCATGTTGCACCAGGGGAGGTTTAGACTGGATATTAGGAAAAAATTCTTCATGGAAAGGGTTGTCAGGCTTTGGAACAAGCTGCCCAGGGAAGTGGCTGAGCCACCATCCCTGAAGGTGTTTGAAAGGTGCATAAATCAGGTTCTTAGGGACACGGTTTAGAGGTGGACTTGTCAGTGTTAGGTTAATGGTTGGACTCTTAAGATCTTTAAGGTCTTTTCCAACCTAAATGATTCTATTACTCTATTCTATGGCTCTAGGACAAGAACAAGAAGTTCTATAGGAAGAAGTGGGAAGAGCTGTAAGCGGACAACCGTATACAGATTGATAATACTGAATGTTCAGTCCCAGCTTGGTAATTTTGCCATTCAACAGAACCAGTGTTGAACCACAGTTTAAGTATTTTAGGCAGAGGACCCCACATCTAAATAAGTCTAAGGGACACAGCTGATCTGTGGTTCCTTGTGACTTCAGCAGCTCAGGCAGAAGAGGAAAAAGGGTAGGCCTTGCTATGGCCAGGCAAGGAGGTTCAAGGCTCTTTGCACAAATGTGTATCAGAAGACCTTCTGTTTGGATCACAAATGTAGGCCAAGCAAAATGAAATGCCACATCCTGATCTGCACACAGGTCACGAGCCATTCAAGTAGGACTTGTAGACCACGGTAACCCAACAAACCCCTGACGCTGGAGGAAACCGGAGACACCTCGCCACATCCCTCTGGAATCCCATGGCATGTTCCCCCCTGTCATGCAATGGAGCAGTGGATGACTCCAGCTGCCACTGTCATCTCTTACCTGGGAACTGCTCCTGGGGGTCCTTTGAATCCCTTCCCTTCTGCTGTCTACCTCACACAGTGCCTTTCTTTAGATTTCCCAGACACGCAGAAAAATATGTTCATGGAGCTTATCACGTAAGGGACATTAACCATCCTGCATCTAATGAAACCAGTTCCAATGCCCATGAGATTTATTTCTCCTTTTGTCCTATACAATTAGGTAGAATAAATTTATACTACTCCCATAAACATTTATTTCTGTTTTGAAAACTTTCTAAATTCTCTAATACTGTGTAGGAGAGTTTTACAACCCAAACGTGTGCTTGAGTAATGTCACTTTACACCAAGCTTAAACTGATTTCTCAACAAAACGGTCTCTGTGCATCAATAAATAAAAGTTTTAATTTTGTAAGGTGATAGTGGGAAGAACTGAATGCTTTGCCAAACTTTTTACCCCATACTAGTTATTGTGGGTTAGAAGAGACTGTCTTAGCACTGCCAGTCTTATTATTGCTGCTGAGTTTGCAAGGCCTGCAAAAGCTTAAAGAAGAATTTGAATCATCTGCCTTGCTGAGAAAATTAGTTTACCAAAGACACTACCATTATTCTTAACTTACTATCACCATAAATGTTTGAAAAACATTATGGGTAGAATTCAGAGAACAGACTAAAATAATTATTAAAGTAATACATCTTCTGCTTCCCACAGCAATGCACATATTTCTTCTGGAAAAAACGTTAGGCGAATGACATCAAACTGTACTACAGGGATTGGATTTGGGATCCCAACAAGTAACCTTAAAGAAAAATATTACTAAACTATGCAGAACAACAGCTGCCAGGCTACTGGTGAGCACAGTTTACTGGTCCCACAGTGCTGTATATGGTGCTTTCACCTACAAAGTGTTATCTTGGAGACAAAACATGCCTCCTGTTCCACGGTCTCTTTTCCATAAACAGAGCTGCTCCAGCCACTGGCGTATTTGGGGGCCATGATTGAAGCAAAGTACATCAAAAGAAAAACCTCCCCTTCAACCTTAACCTAGCCTTGGGAACAGAAGCCACCATTTTCTTTAAAAGACTTCCTTCTGTTTTGGCTAGACTTGGATTATTAAGGAGCAGCATAGTCATTATCTCTGGTATTACTAAAAACAGCTGCAATCAGCACAAATTATGTAAAGAGATGCTGTAGAAAGCCAGGACAAAGATGGGGGTTCAAACTCTTACTTCAAAGATTCTTTCTAACTGAGAAGGCAAATTATCAAAGGTCTTGTGTGCTCACAGGACACAGCGTACAAAACAAGAAGACATAACCCCCTGCTTTCCACAGCAGTACAGTAGATAGGAAGTTCCATACTAACCCAAGGTGGCTAGATAAAACTACCTGTAGAGACTAGCGCTGCAGTATAGCGTTTCTTCCTGTATTTGCTGTATTGTAAACAAACACACAAACCCCCTGCTACATTGGCATCAATATCAAAGTTTACAATGAGAGAAATGGAAGACTTCCTAAGTCATCTGCTAAGAGGATCAGATCACAGAGGAAACCACTGACATTAATCCTGCCTGAATGACAGTGGTGGAAAGCACACCAGGGGTTCTGGATCCTGTTCTGAGCTGCTGAGCAGTGCCTACCCGTCTATCAACACTGTTGGCAGGAACTGAAACAAGGACACTCAGATCTGAAAACATGGATTCGTATACAGAGTCAAGGATTTACACAGAAAAACACAGAACTACGCAGAGATACCTGGGACAGATTCATTACCAGGAGCAGAACAGACACCTTTGGAGCTTGGTAGTATGATCTGCTTAAGTTAGGCATGGCTCCAAGAGGCTCCACATACCCCTTTTTACAGGCATGTGGCAAAGCACAGCCTGAGGGACTAGAAACCACAATTTTGTTAATTTAGATGACCTTCCATGTGTGGTCTCACCATTCTGACTGATAGTCTGCATGTATTGTGCATGTATGTGACATAATTGACTTCTAAAAGGCCATATGACGAAGCAGATATTGTAGTTAAAAACCTCAACATCTTATTCGATTTAAAGCATTTTATCTTCTCAAGCAACATCCTATTAGTCCCTCAGTAACATAAATCCTCTAACACAGGAATTGAACTCCAGGCAATCACAGATATAGAAATGTGCAGAAATGTTAGCAGGAGTGAGACTGTTTACATCACAACTACTGGCCTCTGTACATTCAGCCCAGTGCTAATTCCTTGTGGGTTCCAGGTAGTTAGGAGTGTCACCAATTAAAACATAGCTAACATTGTGAATACATGACTCATAGATTACTATGCTTCATCAACCCACATAATACAAGCTAGAGGTATTGCCAGCTGGATATTGACAGAGGTGGAGTTCACTGGTATTTAGGAAAGACAAGGCTACCAGACTCTCACAAGGATGAAATTCTTCACACTTTCATACTTTTCTCACTCCAGAGCTTGCCCCAAATTTATCTCTTGAACGCTATCAGCTCTAAACTGTTAATCTGAATCACATTACCGGTCCAAAGCTTCATGCAATGAGACAACTTGGTACACTACCAGTAATTGCATATTATCTTAGCATATTACGGACTAGCAACGTGGAATAGAAAAGCGGAAGCTCAAGACACTGGCTCATGATTCTGTAGGGAATTCTGCTGCAAATTCCACAGGCAAAAACCATAGTAAGGTAGTATACCAAGCAAAACTTCCACAGAATGAGATTAAGTTACCATGCATTGATAACAGAGCACAGTGCTGCATGACCTCAGAACAAGCATGTCTATGGGGAGCAACAAAGAGACCATCTCTTCATGAACTCTTGCTGAGTGGAAAAACGTTCAGGCCACCCTGAAAGGAAATACACTGATGCTGACCAGACTTCCTTCATTCTTTGACTGCTAGGTCTGACAACTGTAATTATACCCCATCTACAACTATTAGGAAGTAACTCCAGTCAGAACACAAGCACTAAGAATAGATAAAGCTTAGGCTTGTACAAAATCCCTATTTCTCTATGGGTTTTTAGAACAACAAAAACATTCCAGAAGCAGACAAGTTCACATTTGATGCTTCACTTAAGAATGAAGTAGCATTTATCTGTACACAAATTAGCATCAGAGGTGAAAACGAGTGAGAAATCAAGAACTCCGCTTCTTAGCCTTTGATTTGAATATGGTCTGAAGCAGTAGTTAATATGGGAGCATCAGAGGACTGAACAAACATATCCAAACGTTGCAGCTATGACTTTTGCAAATGGTGTGGAAATAGAAGCAGAAGGCCAAACAAAGACAGAGCTGAACCTTAACACCTAAACCTAATTTCTGGGCCCTAGTAGAGCCTAGAAAAATACTGATACCTTGAGATGAGCAAGAAGGTACAGGGCAGACCACTTTGCAGTCATGACTTCTCAGATTAATGTGACAGATTTGTCCTCAGTGAAGAAAACAAGCTTCATTCTCCAGATCTATCCACTGCTGCCTTCCAGAAGTACAGTGTGTGTTTCAAAGGAAGGAAAGTAAGGGTTGTATACATCTAAACTTCTAGTTGTTGCAGAGAGACATACCGTCACTTCTTCAAAAGAGTGAGCATCAGAGGGCAGGAGAAATTACAACTTGCTTTTATAAATAAATGTGGGTCTGAAGCAAAAGTAAGTATTCTCCAGTGCCTGCAAAAATGTCCCAAGAAAAATAACAACACAACCCCCCTACTTAGATCTTTAAATGTCTCCAGAATCGAAGATCACAAGGAGAACTACTGAGATAGCTAAGCACAGTTGCTGTTACAACTAACCATACGTTAAAAAAACCCCACAGAGTCAGAATTCATATACATGTATTTTGAGTTGTAATTAAAAGGCCCAGACTATTACCCATTCCTCCACTCATATTTCTTCCAGTGCTAAACAAAACAAGCTATTCTGGAATCAAATAAAAAAATCCATCTAATCCAGTAGCAGATGTTTCCCCTACTGTATCTTTAGCTCTCCGCCACATATAGCCCAAGGATATGCTTGAGTACTAACCACCTATTAAATATCCACACACTGTTACTCAAACAGTTTATCTTTTGATATAAAAAATATCCTTACGGCAGTAAGTTTCATAACCATAACTTGTGTGAAAAAAAGATCTGGCTCTTTGATGCCTCGTTATTCAATTTTTGATCTCTAGTTTCATATTACTCGGGTTATGAGATCAAGGAATAACATATTCTTAACCTTCTCTAAGATGTTCCTGCTTTTAATGACCTTACTCTTCCTGATAGCTTTTTTTTTTTTCCAGGTAGAAGAATCATTGGTCTTTTCTTGTGATCATCCTTGTTTCCTTTCTGTGTACACACGCTGAGAATATATGCGTGTGTATGAATTTTTAAAAAGTTAAGAAAACACTTTGCCAAGGAAGGGCCAGAACACAGCCTTTATGATACCAACAGAGCATGAGTTTACACAAAATACAGTCCCTATTTTTTTTCTCTTCAAAATTAATATACATTACACTTTCGGTCAATGCTGTCTCCTCTACCTAATCCTCTCACTATCCTCACTAGCTTCACAATCTCTTTGTCAAGTAGCAATAAACATTTCAAAGTGAAACACTAAATGCATAACAATGCTTGTTTCCAACCCCTTTGTTCTGCAGGCATTCCTTTCCATTCGACATTTTATTCCACTGAAATTGAGATCAGATTTATTTTATTTAATTATAAATAATTTAGTAGCTGCAGAAAGATTTATTACCTCAGTGTTCCTCCCCCTTTCCAAATGGTTTATTAACGTAATCAATAACACAACACAACATGCCCAGAGGACTCCACATACAGCTACTTTCTGTTGTGAAAATGGTTTCATTTTGACTAGAGGATAAATTTCCAACACAAGACAACCCTAACAGGCAGTTCTGGTAACAAGGCAGAGTGGCAGTGGGTGACTCCGTATCTCAAAACCAATCACACTGTACTTCTATTTGAGTCATTCAAAAAGTGACACACAAAATTAACATAGTCAGGTTCTCAAAGACCTGATGATGCAGAATATCTTTATCCCTAAGATGCTCAAACCTAATATGGTACAACAGGCTACAGTAAAATCACAAGCAAAGGATTAAGATTTTACCAGCACACTTTCACTACAAACAAATGGCGTGTGGGGGATAGGAAAATAAAAATGCTGGAAGCTGGCAGCAAGCAATGGAACTGCTGTTCCTAAGCAAAGTACCAACGGTAGTTGCAAAGACATACTTTGATAACTACAGATGAAGATGTCATTATCTTCAGAAAAAAGAAAAATTGGTTTTGTTGTTCCTTCCCATAACTCAGAAAGATAGGCTGCTCTGTCTTGGCCAGACTGATTTCCTTTATTGATTTCTTTCTGGTCACTCTCCGTAGCAGACTTAATGTAGCTTTACCTCTGGCTCTAAGTCCACCCAGACCTCAACTAGCTTGGCATAGCTACAGAATTCTGACAACTGAGATGCCTGCCAACATGTTGTAAACCAGAAATTTCACTTTAAGTTCCTAAATCTGCATCCAGTCATTTACACAACAGATAGAAATATTAGTTCCCACAATGACCAGTCAGTATAGTTAACACTGAATTAAACGTTACAGAAATTATGACCACATGTTTATTGTTCCTTTGTAATAATAATGACATTTCATGATTAACTTGGCATAGTCATATACGAATTGTATCTCCAGGGATATTTCAAAATGCTTTGGCAAGTCCTTGAAAACGGCACTGCAATATTTCATGGACACTAAATTTTGAAGCATCAATCAGCTTTCTGGAAAAAACAGCTTTCAATCACATTACTCAAAATACATAATTTCTTAAGTGCCAGTACCAACAAACCCATCGAATCCCAAGTACTCCCTGCCTGAGGTGTTCTGCTGGGGGAGAAAATCCTTGCGAGACCAGCAGCAGCCAGTTCATGATAAACAATAATCTCAGTTCTGTCTAATTCATAGCTCTACAAACTCAAGTATCAGCATGGCTGTGGGAGAACAGCATTAGAACATGTTGTCAGCCAACACTGCGCCTTTCTGCATCAACTCCAGGCATTGCTCCAGAACACTGCTGGATTTTACAACTTGCACCTTTGCACAGTATGAAGATCTGAGGGGTCAACGGCCCAGCTTTTTCCTTCCCTTCTTCCTCCTCTTGTAAAAGGCCCCAACTGGTTCCCAGTATTCCGCGTGTCACGTATTCTGAATGGATTAAAGGCACACACTTTCTTGTTTTCCTAAAATCAGCCAAGCTTTGTGAGGGATGAACTTCCCAGATAGGAAGGTACCACAAATGCAGGACCTGATTGTGGAAGAGCAAACAGAGTGGGGGTGGGAGTGAAGTTACTGTCCTGAAATAGTGTAGTCTTATTCACCAGATCAGCTCATTTTCCCAAATTACAGCAGAATAGCAAGTGCATCATTACTGATTCAGGAAGCCAAAAGGCTGCTTTGTAATGAAATTATCTTCAAGCCTCAAGCAAGCATTTTCCCTGCCCTAAATACTTATTTATAATCTTGCTTACAGAAAAAAAAACAAGCTCTACTGCACAATAAATAAGAGGTCTGCTATGACTGCTCTCAACTTTAGGAGTCTGCACTTCTGTCATGCTGTATAAAGGCAATCAAGTGCCTGTCCCACTTTGGGAAAGATATCAGAACTGCTAAGCTAGCTGGAAGATCATACCTGGTATAGATAAAATCACTAATCAATATAAAGATGTTGTAGCATGTTTTACTATGTTACACCTTTTGATAAAAGATGTTTAGATAAAACAACTCTTTATTTGAACTTACATACCACCTCTTGATGGGCTAAGGCACAACAGATGATTTCTTTGCGATGGAAGAGTTCTTACACAATCATTTATGAAATAACTCCAAGGTGCATGGACAAGTTAGGTGATTTCAGGGATGACATGCAAGCCAGGTGAAAATGGCTAACTCTTCAAATGCACATTCAACAACCTACACAGAGCCTACTTCCAGCACAATTGCTATTTTCAGGTTGCAGGAAGGGTTAAAGCTTTCAGAAAGGCTCAGTAGAGCAAAATCCAGAGTTGACTGCTTTCTCTGCCCATATAGTTAAAACACTGAGGTGGTTTTCTCATTGAGTGTTAGAAGCTGCAAGCCTGGCAAAATTCAGCATTAACTATCACAAGAAACCAAACACTTATGTCTTGCCCTCCTTCTCCAGAACTAGACAGCTGAACTCTACATTCTGACTAGATATCATCACAAACATAGAAACTGCAATTAAGCTCTGTGCAGTAATGTTCAAACTCCTCTGATTTTCTTATTATCCTTTTTACGGTGGAGTCTATGGTAACTTGAAACAAAGTGCCAAACATAATCCTAGTAATAATTAATTTAAACCCACTATCATAGTTACAAAGTGGCTCTGAGAAAAATTATTCTATTTACTGAATATCATAGTTTTGGTACTAAGTGACTGTTCTTGCTCTATTGCAAGACTGAATGACGCTTGAACTTTTACTATAGATATGCAATATTTAAGGTGATCACTACTTAAGCTGTTCATTTGCTGCAAACCATCACTTTTCGGAGCCTGCACAGGTTGGTGAACATTTAAGCACAAACATAACCATGAGGATGACAATATTTCTCTCTACTGTGATTCGAGTCTTGCACAGCGTTCATCTACAAAAGGAAAGTTCAGTTTAGCTTAGGACAAATTTTTGATAAGCCAAACACCATATAATGAAAATTAGGAATTCAATTAATTAATTATTTTGTTCTGCTGTAACACCACGTTTCATACTTTTGGCCCAGCTTCTGTAAACTAAAACAATTGCCTGCGATATTAATTTGAAACATATATATATTTTATCTTTAGATTTTAAAATGTAAAACATTGGGGGAGATACAGTTAGACTGGAGAATCATGAGGACACAGCACAGCATATTTTAGGAAGAGTTGGTTTTGGTCTCCTTTAAGAGATGGCTATACTGAACATATTTCAAGCACAGCTAATAAGAGACTTGACTTATAAACACAGAAGCAATGTTTGTGGTAAAACAAGGCATGGATGTGTCTCATTATTTCAAGAGGTACTTAAGAAACGTCACTACTGCTGACCTTGACTTCACACCAACAACTGACCTGCGTTAGTTATGAAAAAAAAATCCAGCATGTTGAGACAAGGGGTAGAGTAAAACTCTAGATATTGGCTGGTTTCCCTGTGGGCTTGTACTTGACAACCGTGCACACGTCCCACGAGGAAGAAACTCCTCTTCTCAGACCAACCACGCAGCTCCACGCGTGCTGTGACACCACACGGCAGCTCAGCTCCCCGTCTGGGCTGTCAGACACCCAAGTGTGCAGGCACAGTGCAGCGCCAGGCCCACGGGCACTAAGAGTGTCCTAGGGCCACTTCAACTCGCTCTGCTTTCAAACAAGAAGTACTCGCATAACCTGTGCCAGCACAGAAACCAAGAACTCATTTCCTTCTATGAAGGGTAATCAGCTTCACTGCTTTGAACTCGGCCACCCAAACTGACACATCATTAGCCAAGTATGTTGAAAAGACATCTTACAACAGCATTTTATAAGATTAAGTAGGAAAGTTTAGAACAAAACGCTCCCACTTGAATAGCTGAAAACCACTGAAATTTCCTCAAATTAAGTTTTTATCTTTACTTGCTTTTGGAAGGTCCAAAAGTTGGTTACCTCTCATGCATTTTATTCCATACAGTGTTACAATATGAACTGAGCTAGTGATATGAGTATCATCACTATATCACTTGTCTTAGGGGACACGGGGTACAATATTTCATTCGTTAATAGAATTAGTTTCCTATATACTTCTTTAAAAATGTGTAAGAAAACTAAACAAAAACTGCACTGTAGCACTGAACAAAAGCAAAAATATTTTCACATCCACAGCCATACTTTGTGCAGCAAGCACCATTCAATAGCAGCATTGCTCCCACTAACCCCACAAACATGAGGACATCTCAACAGCATTACTGTTCAGCAGCAATGTCAGAACAATTGCCAGAACTCCAGAGGGGTTGAGAACACATCCTGTAGTCAGACATTCCTTCAAACTCTTGCTACACCACGTACTCCTGTTTTAACAATGAGCCTTTGAAACTGTCCAAGACATGATAGAAGCATATTAAAAATGTAAGCTTTAGACAAGTTTTAGCTTAATAAAAGTATCACATTATTTCTATTGATATTTCTTAAAACATATATCATTTTTACTCAACTAATGCATAAATCTTTTTTAAAATCCTATGAAAATATCTGGTACATGGATAAAAACAGACATGCTTTTTGCATACCATTAGTTTCTGCAAATTTCTGAATATCAGCCAGAGTTTTTAGCTCTTTCCTTGGGCAAGCTGATACACACAATGCAATAGACTTGATCCTCTGATGTACTAGGTCAATGTTGCATGGATCCAAGAAGAACACATACCTAGGGAAAGAAAAAAAGGTAAATTATTTCTATTTTAATTAACAATTATACTAAACAAAATCAATTTTGTTTCAAAGTAAAGGATTCAGCCAAAACTAACCTCCAGTTAACCTTTAGTAACCACAGAAAATTGGTATTATCATAATTGTGCAGGTCAAAAGAATTAACATACTCAATATATGTACCATAAACATATAGATATTTACATACTTCTGGATCACATAGAAAGGATGCTTAACTCTGTCAAATTCAAGTCCATTCAAATGGTGCTGTTCATAAAAACAGCAGCACTTCTACCATGCCTCTTCACAGATACAAGTCTAAACATTCACAAAGCTTCAACCTTAAACTTGACTTCAAGATTTCCAACTTTTTCCAAAAAAAACCCAACAAACCCCACTAGGTTATACTTATCCCGCAAAAAGTACAAAGTCCATGGCTATTTTAATTAATACATATAAAACCAGTAATTAAGAAAACTTTTAGCTTTAGATTGACTTTCCACACCACTGGTTCATACAGTTGAACAGGCTACTTTAGTATTTATTTTGAAATAAAAATTGTTCAGATATTTCAGGTAGAATTATTAAATGTTCATGTGCAGTATTTTAAAGAGATTCTATCTGCTAACTTTCCATGATGAGTCATTTAAAAACGCAGTGCATGAAGTACATATTATAGCTTCATAGCTAGCATCTTCTCCTGGCTATACACATTTCACCACAAATGCTAACCCCACAGTATCGTCCATTCATGGTATAATACGGATGCAAAATATTTTCCTATTCTGAAGTTAAACATTTGTTTCAAATTCTTAAAATTCTGATGATATACTATGCATTGAAATACTCTTCATATTATCCAATATCATCATATGAAAACACCACTGAACTGCCATATAAAATGCCATTTCTATTTCTGCAGTCCTCATGATGGGAATTCATTCTGTGATCAATAAAAATCCCTTCTGCTCCTGGAAAGCATGTAGGTCCTGCTTGAACTCTTTCAGTCTATAAAACAATTGCTGTCTAACCTTCTCCCATAAAAAGACTGTTCTATCATCCAGTCTCAGCATACATGAATTATTAGTACTTAGTACAATCTTACTTTCTGGAAGTCCATCAAAACTCGTGTAATCTATATCAACTGTAATGTGGTAACAGACTACTTGCATTCTTAAAACATTCTCTTTTCTTGTCCACACCTCTGTGAAAATTATGTAGTACTATTTCTGGGGGTTTTTGTTTTTTACTTGATACATACCACACATCTCAGGATTCCATAGATCATGAAAGTCTTAGCAGCAAGTGCAAACATGAAAACTGTCCCAAAGTTACAGCCAAAGTAACTGCATGTGAGCAATAAGCCACTAATTTCACAGTAATTCTTTATTTCAAAGAAAATACTTGGAGTTTACACCAAGACATACAATACTTGTATTAACTGGATACTCCTGTTATAGCTTCCCCCTCATGAAAGCGATTTCCTACAGTTGCTATTCCACACCATAAGGGCACGTGGAAGGAGAGTATCTGCTCCTTTGAGGCTATCTGGTCAAAAGAGCCACAAACAAGAACCTACAGAGTCAAATCTGACCAACAAACGGTAAGGGAAGTTGTGATGGGAACAAACCTGGTCAGTCACACTAATTGCTAAGGATATGTGGAGTGTAAGAATTCTTTCTTTCAGTAAGATTATCTAGCTGAGCACCTTGCCACCTTGATAAGGAAAAGCAGGGAGACACTCAGACATAAAACTTGACCAATTACTGTTAATGCACACAATAACCAGAAACAAACCCAGTCAACCACAATAACTGAAGGGCTATCAAGAAACGGCAGGCAGGGACTCTGCAACTGAAAAGGATGCAGACCCCAAGGTGCAGGATGCAAGGGTGGTCAGTGGGACTGTGCCAGCTGCCTAAGGGAAGGTGCATGGGAGAGGATTCAGAGAGAAACAAAGATGGGGGACAGACAGAAAAGGGTGTAAAAGGGGATGGCTGCATGTAAGGTGATGTTGGTCACTGGTGTGACTGAGCTCAGCACCTGATCACTGCCGTCTGTCCTATCCTTTTACTAAATCCTTTCTCCGCATAATTCCAGTCTCTATCCCATGTGCACTGATACTGCCAGTGCTACAAGCACTAAGTACCAGCTACCTGGGCACAGCATGATGGATTTGGTGCCAGTAACTGGAGTCAGACCAAGGGACTGGGTGTCCCAGGCCTGTGGTGTAAGCTACAAAAGTGAGTGGGATTCCCGTTGGGCAGGGAAGGCTCTTGGCCAGCAGCCACTGGGGTAGCAGAAATGCGCATCTCAAAAAAAAATCAGCTACAGAAGTGAAGGACTCAGCGTAGGTGGCTGGAGCAGGACTGTGGGTCACAGTCCATGCGGTCTTTCAGTACTTAAAAGGGGCCTATAAGAAAGACAGAGACAGACTTTTAGCAGCACCTGTAGTGATACGACAGGGGTAATGGTTTTAAACTAAAGGAGGGGAGATTCAGGCTAGACATGAGGAAGAAAATTTTTACAATAAGGGTAGTGAAACACTGGCCCAGGTTGCCCAGAGAAGTGGTAGATGCCCCATTCCTGGAGGCATTCAAGGCCAGGCTGGATGGGATTCCAAGCAACCGGATCTAGTTGAAGATGTCCCTGCTCATCGCAGGGGGTTGGACTACGTGACCTTTGAAGGTCCCTTCCAACCCAAACAGTTTCATGGTTCTATGATTCTTTGATCTTAACAGTCCACTTTTCTGAAAACCAAAGTTTGTTGAAAGAACCTCTGAATTACAGCATGATGAAAATATTACTGGAGTAAAAACAACTGCATGTAATTTTTAACATGTCTACCTCCTGTAATCATAATAAAAATTAGAAATTCTAAGCTCATCTTTAATTTTAAGCTGATTCCTATACATAAGGGAAAATAAGGAAAGAATATATTTCCAAAAGCCATGGTGTCTGAAAATAAGGTCAAGTTGTTCATCCTGAGGCATGTAATCCAAAACGAACTTCAGTACAACCTTCCAAAATGCATTGTAACTTTTTTTTTCACAGATCTATAGCATAATCTTCCTCACGCTTTACTAACATTTTGAACTTATATTGCAATGTGTTTCTTATTTCACTTCTGAAAGAAAATCCTAGGTTTCCAGGCAAGTAATTAAAAATATAATTTCAAAATGACCAAAGGTTAAAACAAAAAAGGTATAAACAATTTTGGTTTCTGACTGGTGGCTTACTAGGCAAGTATCCTATTACCTATACATGCTCATGAGAAATACAGGAATCTCCTCTCCCCTTGCAAAAACAGGAAGATAAAGCATCACAATTTTGTACACTACACCTTAATTCTGGAAGCACTGTGGCAAATCCCACAAACAAGCCTATCTTACCTTCAAGTATTTTGTACACTCTTCACATCTGCCAGTGTAATTGATTTTCTGTCAGCCCTCAAGGCATCTCTTCATAGGCAAACGAGTATTTTACAGAACAACTGTTTGCTGTGATCTACAAGCATCTTATCAAAATAACGGAACAGTGAATTAAGTGAGTACACCCACTCTAAACAAATTATTGGTAGGGCATACGGAGTTTCACTCAACCAAATCCTCTGTGTTGGTAGTGCAAACTCTGGGTTTTCCCACAAGCTAAACACCAAACATTTTCCCAAGTCAAAGGCATTTATTAAGGTGGAATGCCATGCTAACTCTTACCTGCAGCAGCACATGCAGATTTTCTTGTACTTTAGCGAAGAGCACAAACTAAAATCTGTCCAAGCAGCAAAGTGATTAAAAATCAGACTGGACTAGCATTTCAGGGACTTATATTTGGCAGCCATGGCCATCATTTATTTGCAAATAAAAGGTCACACATTTTAAACATCCTTATAACTGCCAGAACTTAAAAAGCAAGTAGCTTATTTGAAGCAGATAGATTTAATGACAATTCGCTGTCAGGGCTAGACTATAATCCTGTGTCTGACTCTAGAGTACAGCCTGTTAAAGCTGTACTGCGTTTCCTTTGTAAAAATAAAAAGATGCCTGATTCATTCTTTGTTGACAAAGCCACGTTGTAAAATCCTTCTTCCCAATATTTTGTCTCGCTGGTTTCAGCATATCTGATGTACACAGATCAAACCATATCCCTGTGAGGACTCTGCTGTTCATGCTTACCACCCAGATTCCCATATCCACACACACCATTTCCATTTCACTTCCTCATTATAGTGCCTATGGGCTGCTGCCATTTACAAGGAAGAAAATGTTATTTTTACACATTATTCAGCTTTTCTGCCTTGGACTTGGGAATGGAAACAGAATTACCCTGCAAGCAGAATCGAATGAGAATAACTTCATGTTTCCAGAACCACATCTGTAGAGTTTAAAGCCCTTTCTTTCTCTACACAAACCGAAATGTACAGGCAGAAGTTTATTTTTACAGTGTGTCTGAAAAGCACTCCTATAAAATAGCATGAAATACTCCCACGAACTGTACCTCAGACACCACAGGAACTCCATCTGCTAGAGACAGACACAAAGCAGATTGTTTCTTCTGAAAAATTGCCAAGCAAATTCAAAAAGCTACAGGGTGTGAGAGTGGCAAGCATCACTCGCTTATATAATAACCGGCCTCTTCCAAAGTTGGGTACCCTGGACTGTACCAGGCACTTCACTATGAACAGCTACAGAATAATCTACCCTAGCAGGAGGTTTTCTCTCACTCTCAACCAGAGATGATGATATCCCATATCAGTGTCTCCATTCATTTGCTTACATCATGCCTCAAGGCATGACACCTTTACTGGAAAAGCAATCCTTTTGAACCTTATTAAGACTTTGACAATCAACAGGCTCTATTAACTGTGTTAAAAATAGTTTCCATTTTATTTGCCGTCTTTCAATCTTCCCTTTAAAAGAGGAAATAACTTAGCAGTGGTAGATGTTTCTCCTCATGCTGGTCTGACTTCTGTCACACATAGGAGTCTACTACAGTATTAGCTGTTATATTTCAATAAGGTGTCTGAGTTTCTCCACCCTCACACAAACTCAGACACCATTTTTTCCCCGAAGGTGAGTTAAGTTTAAAATCATAATTATAAAATTTGTAGTTTCTCATGACACAAGAATGACAATATTGTACTGAATATATCTGATTTTCGAAAGTGCTAAAATATTTAAATAAAAATATTTATATAAAATTAGGAAAATAATGCTGCATAAGCTTTAAGTCCTTCAATCCTCCTGGCAGTTGTGATTAGATTAAGAAATTATTATTTTGACAGAAGAAATCTGTAAAAAGTTTCAGGCTATTGTATTTGACTCAAATTCTTCTGGTAACACACCAGTTACCTAGCCACATTAAATCCTTAAGTCAGATACTTAGAAATCTTTAATGTAACAACTAAGAATAAGCAGATCTTAGGAAAGGATCCTTCCAAAATAATTAATGGAAATCATGGATTTTCTGTTAGTCTAAAAGCAAAATGTGAAATAAAAGGCTATCATACTCAGAAATTCTTTGAAGCAATCAATAATCAAAGAAACGTTTTTATTTGTCAATTAATATCACTGTTTTAAGGTTAGATTAAATAATTCATTTTCTAAAGTCACTGAAGTTGTACAGATGCACTCTAAGCACTGGTTGGCAGACAAACCTCAACAGACATTCATGGGTTTTAAACCTGTCAGTCCAGAATTCTTGTTACTCATCTCCAGTAGCACTGCAGTATGATGTTCTTCTGCACAACAGATACGAAGTATCTGTGCTGATTCTGACCTGTAAGTATGTGTTTTAACATGACATTGCTCAATAAGACCTGTGTGCTGCTTAAAATTCTGTGCTTTTCTCCACAAGCCACTTATACATATTCTGCTTACAGTTAACATTTTCAAGTCTCATTTTAATGTGTCATCTTCCACTAAGCTCAATGGCAGAAAGTAAGCATACAGCATCAAAAGTAAACCATTTCTATACAGATATCAAAGGCCCGGTCCCAAATCTGAGAATACATGTCATGCCTAAAACCCTAACACACAACATTCTTCAGTGGCCTGATACAATCTCCTACATGAAGTGGAAGCTAGGAATGTGAAATTCCTCAATGACTTAACTGTACTCATATTGCACATCTGTCAACATACACTCTTGTCGAGTACTGTTGCTGGTTATTAGAAAGATCGAGGTTCTATAGGTGAGAAGAGTGGAGAAGGACAAGCAGGAATGAGTTAGCAGATCTCTTTTCCCATTTAATTGAAAACCACTCTCAAAGGAAGAATGGCTCTGCTTTTCCTGTTTTACAGAATGAAGCAAGTGAATCACATACTCACTTCTTGTGTGTGAGGTCCAGACCACTGTTCACTATTCCTTCCACCTTGACATTTTTCTGTCCACAAATATTTCCGTAACTGTCATATCCCGAAAGCAGTCTTGCAGCTGCTCCTGTAGCTATTGAAAAGCCGCAAATAAAACCCTGGAGGAGAGAAAAAAAAAAGAGTTCGGTAATACTCTGTTTGACAGCAGGCAAAAATCAGTTTAATTAATTTGTTTCTAAGAAGAGATTCCTTAAAAAAAATCTTGCAGACTGAAAAAGGAAAGAAAAGGAAGATCCACAGAGAACTGTTGTGCAACTACAGAATTGAATGCAAGCCGAAAGAGGATTCGGACATCTAACATTGCATGTTATCCAAGCATAGTTAAGAATCTTGTAGGTGGGTTTTTTGAGAGTCATATTGTCAGCAAGCGATGCATGAAGCAGAAGGGAGGCCAAGGGAAGGCAGTGAAGGAGAGCTACAGGCAGAGCTGGAGTTGTCAAGGGTTAGTATGCATCTTAGAGGATTCCAGACAGTCCAGATTTTTCTTGCTTTATTATGTGCTTTTGAAGATGAGCTAAAACAAAGAGATCTATCTGACATAAGTTCCTTTCAAGGAAATCCTCTAAAGCAAATCACCAGGTCAAGGTCATTACGGTTTCAAATGCTGGGTTGAAATGCAGAAAAGAAACAGACACAGAGCAAGAGAATACAAAATGGCTCAGACAGAGTAATATGGAAAATACGCTGTCAGTCAGGTCTTGCTGTGAACTTCCAGAGATATTTCACTAGTAAAACCAAGATCAAGGCGGTAACTATGAGACCAGGAGGTTGGCACAAAAGCAACACCACTGACAGGGAGAAGTGAACCATCAGCTCACTCTGCTACAATCAACGAACCGTTTTTACAGATGAGGCAAGATAAGACTTGAAAACGGGAAGGAGAGTAAACAGCTGAGGCAAATGCATGGAGCAACAGATGGCAGTGACAGGATCAGATGACATGATGACAATAGGTAACAAAGTCGGCATGGAACAGTTAAAATGTGGGTGGTTTTAAAAGTCTGAAGATACAGGAGAGTGACCTTCTCTGATGGACAGGCTATCAATATAGATAAATTCCAGACAGCAAGCTGGTCATTATCTTTCTCTTCTCAATGCACTAATGCACTTACAGACTTAATACTCAAAGTGAAAACAAGGACAAAGTGAGCAAAAGGCTATCATAGATAATAATTAAAGCTGATTTTCAGCATTCAATTTCAATTTCTTGCATCCCTTACTATTCTGTAAAGGACATATTAGCATGCATTTTACATACAATAGAACTCAGGTTCTTAGCTGGTTCAATATCTTTTTTCTATACAAAGGGTAAGGGAAATCATGCAATTCCTCTCCCACCTAAGCTAATTTACAACAGTGTAGGAATGCCCTCCTGACCCATCATGGCACGTGACCCTTCAAGTGAAGTCCCCTAGAACAGTAACTAACAGGGAATTCCCAACAGTATAACTGCTCTGTATATCATATTGCTTATACAGGAAAATCTGGAACACTTACCATCAGGAGATTAACTTATAATTGGTGGAACAGGTAGGTACAGACTGAGTAACCAGAGAACATGAACAAAAGCAGGAAAAGAAGCAACCACAAAAAAGAACTGCTTGTTTCAGCAATTACTCTGGTTTTTACAATTTCAACATATTCACATTACAGTGAGAATATAATTAATGCTTTACACAAAACCTTATCACTTTTTCATTTGAGGCACAGTCAATGACAAACACTTTGGGGAAAAAAAATAATTTTTTCAACGGAATAATTTCAAAGACTAGAGACCACGGGACAGTAGAAAAGAAAGCTGATAGTGCCCAAGTCCCAAACTCCTAAGGGTCACTGACTGCAACACAGAAGTACAAAACAACGACAGATGTTCTCTATTTAGGAAGAAAAGCATACATAGGTCCATGAAACAAAACAAGACTAAAAGAAGTGTATTTTTAATTTTCACTAATCTTCACCTCTTGAAGTTTTGGGTTTTGGTTTGGGCTCTTTTAATACATATTTAAGTGCACAGTGTTGTGGGGCTGTCTTGAGAAAGGTTATTATTGAAAGAAAGATCTTACCATTAGTAATACGGTTGTTCATAGGTGCTTTTACTAAGCATCCAAGAAAAAAAACCCAACAACAACAAACACAGACCCACACAAACAAATAAACAAAACCAAAAAAAACCCCACAACATGAAACAACCACAACACTAAAAAACAGTCAACTGTTTGATATTCAGAATCTTCGTGTCTCAGCAAAAATTTTACTGTGATTCACAGAACCACTGACCAGACTGAAAGCTAACATTTCTGGGACATCCACAGTCCCATAAGGAACACGAGTCGACTGATACCTCACCATGATGAAAATCACTTACAAATGAAACTGGAGTTTCCTGGGAAGAGGAGCTGGAACAAGAACTGGCACAAACAATAAATTATGGATGCCCAAAGGCCTCTGATAGGTACATACTACCCATCTCTGTTCTACAGCTGATGGTTCCCATGCCAGTATACCTGGACCTTACCCAGTGACTAGGTTACTGAAGGGTTTTAAAACTTCTTTCTAATGAATGCAAACACTTTCACTATATAACATCCACAGAATAGTTTGAGTTTTACTCACCATTCCTATGCAGAAGAGGATGAATAAGAGCAGCCATGGTACATCTGTGCAGCTGTGGTCTTCCAGAGGCTTCCACTCTCGCTTGGAGCTCTTGTGTGAGAAGAGAGAGATAAGATTAACAACACTTTTTCAATTGTCTTTTGCTCATAATAGAAAAAGGCAGAAAATTATTCTCCAGGGCAGTAACATACAGCAGGAGTTATCTTTAAACTGCATTACCGCTGAAGCAGCTTGGTCAAAAAAAGTAGTAAGGAGTGTGGCTTATGAAAAAACACTTCAAAAGAAGTGCCTCCACTGGAAGCCAGATTCACAAAGAATTATTTATCCAGGAAGCACAAAGTTTAACTGGGAATTTACAGGTATCACTCCACAAAAATGGTTGTTTTCACTAATTTTTTAAGTAACAGAAAAGATAAGCTAATGGCATGGAACCAACAACATCTGCTATTGCAGTCTTCCAGTTACCTTCCAGTAATCCACTTTCCAAGGATGAAAGGTTAAACTTTTCAAAAGCTCCCAAGTTTTAAAACACTATTGTCAGGTTTAACAAGTACAAGGCACATAGAATGTAATAAATTGCTGTCAATTAACAGTTCTCTACCTGCCAAGAGGCAGCTGAGCTGATTCTGAGATATCAGCAAAGAAACCCCTAGTCAGTATTTCCCAAGTGCCAGAAGGAAAGTTGTGCATTTAAAGGCTGAAATACTCAATGATGGAGGCTCTATTGCAAAGTGTAAAGAGGCAGTTTTAAGCAACTAAAATAGTTTGCTGCTCATGACGTAAAATTTCTCAATAGTGTATACAGTGCTAAGATAATTAAAGTCTGTTGAAAACAGTGGTTTTGCCATCTAGGCAAAACGTTTTTAAGAAAAAAATTATTTTAAGAAAAGCATGAGCATTGGTTGTAGCTAAAAACTAACCACTGTATCAGATTTTATATTGATTATAGCTGATTTTGAAAAAAGACAAGCTTTTTCAATTAGTTCTCAAATACTAACTCTTCACATATGTCTACTAAGACTCAAAAAAATGCACACGTTTTCATACATGAAGAAGAAAAGGAGGCTAATACAGGAAGAATACAGAACACTTCCCTTCAGAGAGCAAATCAGTAACCTATTCAAATTTGGAATTTCTTTTTCATCTCGAGACTCTGAAGCATCTTCAAGACTTTGTTGACAAGGTAGCAAACATCAGTACTGTGTTAAAACAGAATGGTTGCATGAAATGTCAACAGCTTTTATCTCCAGTATCTATTTTTGCAGATTTTTTAATCACAAAAAGCGATAGCATGTAACTCACGTGATATTAGCAAGATGTTTTTTCGGTATTGATGACTTTGTTTTTTTGCTAATTCACAAACACAAAGCAACCTTTTCAAATATTGCCATTAGAAAACTACAAACCAAGTGCAATATAAACTAAATACTGCATGTACCATGTTTCAAAAAGCACAGCTTTTTTTTAAGTAGTCTTGTTTTGCATTAGGGAATTCCATGCTACTTCTGCAACCTTTTATTAAGGAAGTTCCACTTGCAGATGATTCTAACTGTGCAAATTCACTCTGAGTTCTCAAACTTCTTTTTATTTTCCTCAATAATCAGTAGTGAGAGGTGCTAAAAGGTCATATTATGCACTCTACTACACCCATTTAACAAAATTGTCTTCTCATCTTGGTGGTTCACACTTAAAACTAATACGCTACTCAAACTTAACATTTACAAGAAGATTGTGACATTTATATTGTTATAATTAGCATAATCATAATTGCATAAAATACGTGAAGCTTCATGCTTCCTATGCCTAAATCCACTCCAAGAACTCTGAATTCTTAAGAGATTTGCTTTTACTTACGAACAGCAGAGATAAATACCAGCTACAGCTGCCCTTTAAGAGTAAGCTGCCCTTGACAAAAGAGGGAGCAGTAAGATGCACCACATAACGTGGTTTGTTTGTTTTGTTGGGGGTTTTTTTATCCTCTCTGTACCACCTGCAAAGAAAATCTTTTAATAGGATTTTTTAAAGCCACTGGACATCCTCTGGAATAGCTCTGGCAAAGATTTAGGTTGTCTGACTAGTCACAGTTACCATAAGTAATCCATTTTATTTTCTAAGTGGACTGCAATTTATTTGTCAAAAAGAAACTTGAAATGACATGGTGTAGCACATAGTTAGAAGGTTACACAGAGGAATTCATTCTGTGAACATAGGTTTTACTGTGCTCCAAAACATGGTTTTAAAAAAGGAAGACGGTATTTTAAACAAAAAGTACCGTTGGAGGCAACTGAAAAGGCACTAGATAGTTACTAACCTTCAATTTAACCACCAACCATACTAATATGGTATGAAATTATACATCTTTCAAATACCCCTCTCCAGTAGCCTATCCAATCTTTCTTCTCTCCAGACCTTGCTACAACCCAAGCTAGCTGTCATTATCTATCTGCTATTTTCTTCTCAGCTGATTCCTTGTATTCTGGATTCCCACAAAATCTTCTTCCCTAGCTTCACAGCCCTTCATCCTCATCTTTGATGTTGGTGTCTACATCTCTCTAGTGACTGCTCCCTTAGACGTTTACGCAGACTTTGATATTCATCCTTGGGCAACACAAATTGCTAATCTATGGTCAACATAAAGTCTAAAAAGTATTGCTTATTCTGCAGGCTGGAAATGATGCTTTGTCTCTATTGTAGCTGAAATACCATAAAATTTTAGCAAACATGCTTTGTCTGCAACCCTAAATCAGCACTTTACTTATTTCACCCTTTCCTCCAGGCAGATTACAAGCCTTCAGTATTTGCTGATGCAAGAAAGCTAGATAACTTAGTGGCAAAAAAAAAACCAAAACCAAAACCACTATTCATGTTAAGTTTTCTCTTAAAACAGAGCTTTCATAATTTATGATACGCTCTCTATGGATAATGCCATTAAGAAGGCATAGGACACTATGCAGGCACTGTTATGACAGCACAGAGAATCAGGAGCACTAACAAATACAAATCAGAACTGTTGGAGGCAGCACATTTTTACAATTATGTCTTAATTCCACACCTAGAAAGCCAGATATCTAAAGTTAGGCTTTCTCTTGCAGAAGTATGAAGAATGCCAGCACATTAGCTCTTGGTTTTTCTAGTTTAATTCCCAGCTACACGGTCTCAAGCAACACAAAACAAAACTGGGCTATTTTCTTGGTATTCATTGCATCAAATAACTTCAAAACAAACACAGAAACCTGCCCCTCCAGATTTTTTTCTCCCTACCACTTCCAAAATATACCCTTGCCACACCAAATAACAGACCTGAATTTACATCTCTTCTGCATACTGTAATATACTTCCTTACAGGCATCAGCCCAGCACAAAATTGATGGTTACCACTTTCACAATTGTAACAGCTGTACTGGATGCTAACACACAAGCACTCACCTGCCCCAACCAGAGTGCAACACACACAGAAGAGCACAAAAAAGTGTAAAAGTATTGCAGGTCAGCAGGAGACTACAGATGCATAAAGTTGCAGAAATTTTTTCAAACACAAAATGTCTCATGCAATGTACAATTTGGGAGTGATGTGACTGAAGCAAGAAGCCAAGTAAAGAACATCTGCAGTATTATATATATGGATAATCAAGCTGTGGATAAGTAGCAAAGATGTGAGTTATATCAGGATAAAGATGGAATTTTCCATCAACAGAGGATGTTGCAACATCATAAGAAAGGCAGCAGAAAAATCCTAAAATCCTGTAGAAATCATATGTTTCAAGAAGAATCAAATGAAGCTACTGCTGAGACAGATGGGCTGAATTAATGACAACACAGTGAATAACTGGCCTGAGTAACACCCATTGGATGAAAAGGAGACCCAGAGAGAGGTTAGACTCCAGGCCTTACCTCGTCTAGTGAGTTTAAGCTAGCAACTAGAAAGTATAGGACTCTTTTGATTTCCATATGTCCTGGTTTTGTTAAAAACAAGACCAGTTCTCTTTTAGTCATTTTTCCTTTCAGCTAAGTTCTTCTAGGTGGTTGCACTTTTCTGAGTTTTAGCCTGCATGTTTTTCCTCAGATGCTGTACTTGGTGCTGATAAGAAGACCAACGGAACGCTGAAGAAGCTCATGTTTAGATTTATTACTATGGTAGCCAAGAAAGACTGATAAGTTTTCCCACGTTCCATTGTGAGAGGGGCGTGTTTGAGGAGGGGTGGATGGAACAGGTGACTAGAACTGACGAATCTGAGTATTCCATCCCATAATTGTCATACCCTATACATAAGAGGGTGATCATGAGGGTCTCACTCTCTTCGACCACCGCCGGCATCTGGAGAGGACCCTGCCTGCCAGCCTGAGATCTACAGGCCTCAGGCCCTGTGATCCCTGCATCCAGTTTCCGGTTTGCTGTGAAGTCCCGCCCATGACTTCCGGGGCCCTGACCTGCACCTGCCAGAACCACGCCAGCCCCAACCACCCAGCTCCTCCACATTGAGCACTTGAGATTGGTTTTGTATATTTTGTATATATTCTCCATTTATTAGTAGCATTAGTAAACCCTTTAAACCCTTCCAACTTGAAGTCCAAGTCTCTCTTCCTTCCCTATTATCTCCCTATCATCTTTCCAATCTAAAGGAAAGGGGTGGCGGGAGGTATGAGGGTAACAGGAAGCATCTACCAAGGTTTATTATCACCTTGCATTAAACCTTGACGGATTTAATTTGTGGCCTGTACAGGGAAAAGAGACCATACAGGGAAAAGAGAAGCTGTACGGGGAAAGATATGAAAAACCGTGACATCATATGAACACACATGCTGTAAGAATAGAGTCATGGATTCATTCAGGTAGTTAAGGACAACAAATAAAACCAAACCAGAACAAGCAAATACAACCCCCACATTTTTCAGCCCAAAATAGGTCTCAGAAGAGACCCAGGACAAAGGATGTCCCATCAAAATCCTATAGGAAGATTCACTAGTCATGAGGAAGAACACTCTAGCAAACTGCTGATCTATCCCCAGGACTACCAAACACAGTGTTAAGAAAGCCAAGAGAAGACAAAATTTTAAAGCAATGTCCACAGCCAGCAAAGCCAAACTGAGTTAAAGAGATACCAGTTACATGAGCTATGCTATTCTGGCTCAAGAAAAGGCTTCCAAGTGCACATGCTCTGAACTCCCGGAAGGTCCACACCAGGACAAGTTTTTCATTACCCCTACTTGTAAGTAATGCTAGAAAAAACCTTACGTGCAGACGTAAGGTTTTCCATAGTGACCCATTATTCTTCTACTCCAGCATTTGGTTTAAATCAGTTCCACTGCAAGTTGAAAATAACAGAAAATAATAACAGAAAAGTTGAAATAGTTTTTAAACAGAGATGCGCACAGATTATTTTGCCATGTCCTCTTAGAAAGCAATAAATTCTCTCAACCTGTTTCTAATACAAGACAAAGTGGCTGCAAAGCATCCAGTTTTCCATTTCCAGGCATTGAGAATGTGCTTTCATATTTTCTACGCTTAGAAATAGCCACTTTTTATACCGAATACGAGACATGGCATTTTGACTCACCCATCAGAACAATCAGTCCTAGATTTACAAAGTTTTTTCAGATCCTAGCATACTAAGGCACTTTAGCGTTTGGCTCATTCCCTCCTTATCAGCTCATACCACGCTTTAAGGATGTGACTTTTCAGACCACTCAAAATTTCTGAAACTTCTGAGTTACAGCACTGCCAGACACAGACCTAGTATATGGAAACTTCACCACTGCTTTCACCACTTACAGTCATTCACTATTTGACCTTTCCTTAAAGACTGGAAAAATTAATAAAATACCTTCCCCTCACCAACACACACTGAATTTTTAAACACTTTCAGCTCTTAGTCTCCCATTTATGTTACATCCACCTACCAAGTTTTTAACATCTCAATCACAACAGCAATGGTACAGCCCTTACAAAGATTTCCTCCTTAAGATAATTTACAAAATTTAAGAAAATTGCATCTTCCTTTCACAGAACTAGTGCTTTAAGATGTCAGTTACAAGCACTGGTATGCATGAATATCTGAATTCTCGTTTGTTCCTCAAGATGTTGTTTATGACTATTCTTTTCAGTGGGACACAGGTTTATTTTCCTTTTTAAGCATAGAACCCAGGTAAAAATTAAATTGATAATTCTAAAAGCCATAGACCTAGTCAAGATTGATTTCCTTTGGTCCTTCTGCACAGTACAATCAGACCCTCTGATATCTAACAACGGGAAAGTTCTGATCATAGTTCTTCATGCAGTGGAAACAATTCCTGATTTTTTTTTTTCCTTCTCATTTAGGTTTTCTGATATTTAAGAGTAACTCAGCTTTTGTTACAGTCCCTTTGTCTGCAGCAATGGTTTGACCTCGATCTTTCATTACGCTCACAGGAACATAATTGAATCGTTGAATCAATTAGAACTGCTGAATTAGCTATCACTGCCAAGTTCGCTAAGTTGGATCAATGATTTTTAAGAGTTATTGGGGGGAATAAGTACTTCCCTGAAGGAATGAAACGTGTGCCAAAGGTGTTTGTTTTTTTTAAACATAAAAAAAGCGAATTGATGAGATGCACCAAAAACTGCAACACCTGCAGCCAGCATCAGTCAACAGAAAGGGCCCAATTCTTCTTCACAACAACACCCGACCACAGGTCGCACAACCAACACTTCACAAGTTGAACAAACTGGGCTACAGAGTTTTGTCTCATCTGCCATATTCATGTGACCTCTTGTCACCCAACTACCACTTCTTCAAACATCTCGACAACTTTTTGCAGGAAAAACACTTCCACAATCAGCAGGATGCAGAAATTGCTTTCCAAGGCTTTGTCATATCCCAAAGCACGGATTTCAACAACACAGGAATAAATAAGTTTCTTTCTTGTTGGCAAAACTGTGTTGACTGTAATGGTTCCTATTTTGATCAATAAAGATGTTTCAGCCTAGTTATAATGATTTAAAATTCACAGTCCGAAATTGCAATTACTGTTGCACCAACCTAATACTTCTAAAAATCCTGAGGGCTATTATTACTGATGTGGCAGTTTAAGATAATTTGTTATAAAACCCCATTCTATGAACCACATTCATCTGACTACATCGCCTTTCAATTCTCTGTTGTTCTACTACCTTAATGTAACATCTAGATTCAGAGTATACGTGACTGTAGCTCAATACAGGAGAGTAAATAGAAATGACTGCTCTCTGTATGATGGCTTTGGAAATGACTTTGTAGCCATCTATCTACATAGGAGACAAGAATCAGCTATGTAAACGGTCATTAGGAAATGCTGCAGATGTTTCAAGAACTGTCTTCTTTTGGAAGTGTGGGATGTTTCAATAGCATGTGAAGTTGTAGTTTTAAACTTATTTTACGTATCTTTACAATCTAAAGAACACTACCAATCACATGCCGGCCTTTTTCATGAAGCATACCATGCATGTAAAAGAGGAAGCATAATTTACTAGTTTACCAAAACGTTTCCAACACAAGAATGTAATTCTCCATCTCATCAGAGAGAACAGCATGTTCCTGCCCATGGCACCTTTTTAAATTATTCACCTGATTAAGAGAAGAAATAGCAGCAACTATATGTTGTCCTAAAGAAACTTCTTCCACCTCTGAACAGATCTTAACTCCAGAGCCTAACGAGGAGATGAGTCTATTACTCTGAGGGTTGGGTGATACTGTTCCTAAAAACACCCAAGAAACCTAAACTCCCCCAAAAAACACTCATTCCCCCACACAAGTACACTTCTGAGAACAAAAGGAGCAACTGAAGTAAACCAGCCCTCTGTATAAAATCTTCATGTGGTGAATGCACCCTGTTTAAGTGTCCAAAGCAAAGTCTTGAAGCATTAGAACTATCTTCAGTTCATGACTTCATAAACTATCTTAAATTTTTTTATAGAAAACCTTTAGTTTACTGCACCATGAAGCCTAAGAACAGTGCACGAAGTTGCCCTAGTTAAAATGCTCACCATTACCTACAGACTCCTGTACATGACCTACTGGTGTTCATATAAAGCACCAAGCAGTAGCTTACTGTGACTTACCACGAATTCAGATGATTGTGTCAGGTTCACAATAAAACTGATTTATTAAACAGCAAATTATTGGTATGCCTTCATTCCTAGAAGAACAACACATACCAGCAAAACCAGACTTACTTTACTGAACTACACCAGTACCCTGGAAGAATGAAGTACCTGTATCAATAAAAATATCTCCATAAACACATTAAAAAAATTTTAGTCTAGATGTGACCTGGATCCAGCTCTGGGAAGACCAGCACTGTTCCTACCCCAAAGAGCCTGCCAACTATAGCATTCTTGCGGGAGGCGGACGTTTGAATCCCTCCAGACTTAGAATCAAAGCTATGCCTCCCGCTTCCAGGGGCAAGTGAGTTTGTCACTGTAATACTATTACAGCCACAACTGGCAGTTGTCTCGAGAAAGGAAAATAATACACACCGCTCCCTGCAAGTGCCCTCCACGATGACACAGTTCCTCTGGATAACAAGCCCAAATGCCTTTGGGCTATTCCAAATGGGACTGGATTACACAGAACACACAAATCATAGTGGTGTCTACCACCAGTTTTGTGGAATTTCTGCTTAAATTGAATTCCAAAACTTTATTTTTCAAATTACTGCAAAACAGGTGTTAGTCATGCTTTTGGATTTTACTGAGAGCCATGTGCCAATATTTAAATAAAAGCCCCCACATCCTTGTTTGCCTAATAACTCCACATCACCACATGTTCTCCAATGCTTTGTCCACTGAAAAGATCCATCTGTTCTTTATAAGTACAAAACTCAGAGTTCCTGCTAGGAGAGTATTCTGATGGTGTAATACTTCTTTGAAAGTTATCAACCAAGGCGTAATGAATTTATACTCTCCTCTTCAGAGACTAAGCATAGCACCAAATCGCTGTGTCTACACTTTCCACTTCACTAATGTTCTCAAACTCTACACAGAGTACTCACAAGTTTTCATTATAAGGTAAACAAAACTGAGAGCACATAAGGCAGCACTTATACCATTATTGATGGTGTAATATTAAAACGCTTACCCTGAAAATTCACCCTTGGAGACTTCACTTATGAATATGATATATGCTGTATTGTATACCATCTTCCACTTGTCTTTTCAGTCAACTCTTACTAAACATTGCTTCCAACATCCCTTGGTTATATGTTTCCACCTCAGTCTACAACTTAAATATTTATCTTGAAATATAACACAGCTGATTAAATAACGAGCTGACATGATCAGCACACCTGCTGAGGTTTTGAAGTTTAGAAATATGGCCATCTGCAGACAAAAGCCCTGGTTTTGACCCTCAAAGTATTTAGGTATCAGTTCTTCATCACACATTGTTAAGTACTTATTTGAAAGCAGCAATAAATAAGGACACTTTACAAATAACACAGTAATATTTTTCAGGGGATTAAAATAATTATTTCAATGCATGTTTGGTACCTCCATGTTTCATAATTATTAATAAAAAGCAGTCATTAAAAAAAATTTAAAACCACGCACACACAAAAATGAAAAAACAAACAAAACCAAACACACAGAAAAAAAAAACAGTTCACTTTCGAAGATATTTTGCACATAACAAGTTACTTAATCACATTGAATTTTCTACTTGTACATCAACCTGTTTAACAGATTCTCAGATTTTATTCTCACTACAACAGTGAGATTTTGTGATTTACGATACGAGATTTTAAGATTTATGATATGGTCCCAAATTACAAAATATTTTCAAACTTTGGGCTAGTAAAACATTGTCCAACTACAGTACACACTTTGCTTCCAAATGTGTTAGCTTTATCACAGCATGATATCAACATAAGAAAAACAAAACAAAACAACAAAAAAACACCACCACAGCAGAACTGCCCAGTTAGCGGTCTCTACATAAGATGGACATTCCACAGAAAATGCTGCCCCTGTTCTTTGGACTCCCTTCTTGTATGATGAGTAATTTTCTCTACAAGAACTTTTTCAGCCTTTTAAAGTACCTAAAGCCAGAATTCAAGACCAAAACTCTTCAGAGGTCATGGCCTGCACAGTACTGCTGTGAAAAACAACAATGTTGCCACTTAGTAGAGACATTCATAGCAGATTGCTAAGTATTCCTCCAAAATGCATCCTACATTCAAATCATAAAATTATGTATTTTTTGCAATGCATTGACAATCCTTGCAGAAGAAGTTCCTGCCTTTCAAAGGCAAAGGCCTACTGGTGGAGGGTTCTGTGAGGTTAGAGGCTCGTATTTGTACATTTCAACACAAACGTGGTCCTCATGGCACAACACTGAATGCTATAAGCTAACCTGCATACTTTGGCCACATGCTATGTGCGAAAGCCAGAAGACAGAGCTATGTTGGAAACTGAGAAGCCAATAGTCATATCCAGTTACATTTAGAGGATGTCATCTGCACAATAAAAACTTCTCAGAACCTTTTTCCCCAAAGAACAGGAAGACCTTTAAGCTTACATTTTGGGGAGGAAAGGGGGCAAAGCTTACATAGCTTCTTAAATACCAAATCCTGACTTACGGGTCCAAAACTTTGGCACAAGAAGAAAGTAAACCACTGAGGATTACAGTAAGAGGGCAGCACTGGAGAACACTGAAAGCATACCAGACTATCAGGAACCAATACTAAGAAGGCCCTGTTTCATTTATGGAAAAAAGGGTGGGAGAAGAATGGAAAGGTAAACAACATGTCAAGCCCTTAGCTTATCACATAAGCGTACTTCCTTATTAGTAGGCAATTATTCTGCAGTTTTTCATAGCAAACTAGGGGGAGTCAACAAAGCATTCCCAGGACATGCTTATCATGGCCTTGAACAAAATACTTAAATGGGTTTCCTGTTTTGTTTCTATGGAACTGTATACAACACTCAGAGGTCTCCAGTCAAATAATTTATCTGGAAAGAAGCAAGAGTGGTTTCAATTTAAAACAAAAACAAATCAAACCAGGACAGAGTTCATTTCTGCCATAAACAGCTGCTTAACTACATCACATTTATTGAGAGAGGATATCACACACAAGTCCCCACGTTCTGCTCACCATGACCCTCCACTCTATTCTAGCAATGTTACTGGTTAAAATAGTGACAGCTAGAATCTAGTACATAAAAACATAGTACAGAACCTCAGCTTTCCAATATACTGCAATAATCTCCTATTCTTGCAGTGTATCGCACACTGGGTGTTGAAATCTTATTAAAACAGAGAAAATTAATCTTTGGACTGCAAAGCTAAACTTCAAAATGAAGCTGACTCTTTTCTTAAACATGTATACAGACATCCTTGAGGCTGTTGTCACACTATTGTACGCTTTTATTCCACGTTAGAAATTTGCTTACCTGGAAGATAAAAGACAAACACACACATTAAAAAAGTGGGGGGGAGGCTAGGAAAAGGAAGCCCATCAATGCAATGAAGTGTATGTACTTCAGAAGTCTGTAAAACTTTAAAGTGGCTGGAAGACCTAAACCAACCCTATTATATACTCACTAACACAGACCTGTTCTCTCAGTATAGATTCATGAAATAGAGGTAAAATTAGCAATCAGTTTAGTCAGCGGGTAGAAGTCATCTGGCAACACTCTGCGTAACCATTTTTCAGAAGCAATGTATAATATATACACGATTTTCCAACAGCTTCTTCAAGTAAGAAAGATTCAAATACGCAAAAACAAAGAGGCAGTTTCTGTCAAGTTGGTTTGCAAGTTCTGATTTTCACAAAAGAAACCACCGAGGTAAGGTCAAACGAAGAAAAATTATAATCAGCCCAAAGGAGAAAAAGGCACACACAGTGCAAAGCTCACTATTAGGGCAAACAGTGTGAAGAAAACTGACCACTTCACTACGTAAGGAACATTGACATTTCTTCATAATGAAAAATAAAAGCAGTCAGTTGGATGATACTGAACGCACCCTCACAATTAATAACCTAAAAATCTGATGTCTGACAGCATTCTAGATGTCATTCAGACTACAGTAACATAAGCTTTGGATTTAGCATTCACTATTAACAATGTAAGATAGTATTTTCCAAAACTGTTCTCACTTTACCAGACTAGAAATAACATTGGCCCACTACCTGATGAGCATGGTCACCTTATTAAAGGGACATAGAGAAAGCTGAGATGTTTAATGTTTTCTTCACCTCAGTCTTCAACACCAATGATGGACTTGTGGGCCCCTGTAAACCTCGGCTGAAAAACCACGGCTGCAAGAACAATAAACTCCCAATCAATCCGGAATTGCGTGGGATTTGCTACTCCAGCTTGATCCCTGCAAGTCGATAGGTCCTGATGGGATTCATCTGAGGGTGCTTAAAGAGCTGGTTGACATCATAGTGAGACCTCTGTGATTTTTCAGTGCTCCTGGGAATCTGGAGAGGTCCCTGATGACCGGAAGCTGGCAAACATCGTCCCAATCTACAAGAAGGCCAACAGGAATGACCCTGGCAACTAAAGGGCTGTCAGTCTCACTTCTGTGCCTGGCAAAATCATGGAGAAGATTGTTGTGGGAGTTACTGAAAAACATCTGAATGACAACACAGTCATTGGTCCCAGCCAGCACGGGTTCATCAGGGGCAAGTCCTGCTTTACAACATTATTACCCACCTAGTTGACCAAGGGAAGCCTGTCAATGTGATCTTTTTGGATTTCAGTATAGCCTTTGATACTGTCTCTCACAGTATCCTCCTGGACAAGGTGTCCAGCATACAGCTGGATAAACACACTGCAGTGGGTGAGCAATTGGCTGATGGGCCGGGCTCAAAGGGTTCTAGTACATGGGGTTATGTCGGGCTGGTGACCAGTCACCAGTGGGGTTCCGCAGGGATCCATCTCAGGGCCAGCACTCTTCAATGTCTTTATAAACGACTTAGGTACAGGACTGAGGAAATACTAAGTATGTTTGCCAATGACAAAAAATTGGGAGGAGCTGTTGACACTCTCAAGGGCAGACAGGTCCTGCAGAGGGATCTGGACAAACTGGAGAACCGGGCAATCATGAACTGCATGAAGTTCAACAAGGCCAAGTGCTGGATTTTGCACCTGGGACATGGCAACCCTGGCTGTACATACAGACTGGGGGACGAGATGTGGAAAGCAGCTCTGCAGAGAGAGATCTGGGAGTTCTGGTTGATGCCAAGTTGAACATGAGCCAACAGTGTCCCTGTCAGCCAAGAGAGCCACCCGTGTCCTGGGTGCATCAAGCACAGCATTGCCAGCC
>VWYH01007039.1:2013-50098 GCA_013399365.1 Pampusana beccarii | reverse complement strand
GGGGCTACAGCTTCCTCACAAGGGGAGGAGGAGGGGCAGGCGCTGATCTCTTCTCTCTGGTGACCAGTGACAGAACCCGAGGGAATGTCAGGAAGATGTGCCAGGGGAGGTTTAGGTTGGACATGAGGAAAAGGTTCTTCCCCCAGAGGGTGGTGGACACTGGAACAGGCTCCCCAGGGAGGTGTCACAGCCCCAAGCCTGACAGTGTTCAAGAAGAGAGTGGAGAACGCCCTCAGACACATGGTGTGAATTTTGAGGTTGTCATATGCAGGGACAGGAGTTGGACTTGATGATCCCTGTGGGTCCCTGTGGAAGGATGCAATGCCACATGCTTGTTCTTAATCCAAAGTATCACTTCTTGAAGTGCTTAAAAGAAAAAGAAGTCAATCTTTGATTGTTTGTGACAGCATTTGTAAAAGGACACCTCATGCTTCAGAGGAATTGAATGGAGCTCACAGACCAGAAACACAGAAAAGTAGCCAGCGACTTCATGAGATGCCTGACTCATTAGCACTGTTCTTGGATCTTGCTTGTATGCTTCATCCTCCATACCACATCTTCTTGCCAGAGGACAGAACGGAAGCTTCAGCTACTGTCAATGTGTTGAAAGGGATACCAAGCTGCCTAGCTCCTGGAAGTAGAATTCACAATTCATTCTGTTTCTGTTCATCAACACGGTTATTCAGCTGGTATTCTGTGATCGTACCCATGCCTGCTAGGAAACAGGCATGTTTCGGTGCCCCCTATATTTATCTGACTACAAGAACATCTGACAACTGAAGTTCTGGCTGAAGTAAAATTAATGATCTGTATTGTCCATGACAGCTTGTAAGAGACACTTCATCCGATTTTTTTTTTTAGAAGTTAGGAACTCCAGATTTAGTCTGTGTTGCTTTGACAGCAGATGTTCAAGGGAAAGTTAATGGGTGATCCTCCTTCTCCTCTTACAATGGGAAGTTCTTTTAGTCCTGTAAAAACCAAGACCACCACTAAAACCACCAAGGGTAACATGCACTTCGTTTATCTCAGTCATGCCTCCAATTTCCAGAAAGATTTCAAGCTTCTCTTACACATATCTTGAATCGAGCCACTACAATACAAAGCTGTAAGGATAAAATAAGCACACAGTATTTCAGAGTCCCAGCACAAACACTAATACCCCAATAAATTGCCTTGTTTCCTGTAACTTGTGTCAAATCAAATGCCTTTTAACTTCAGCCACTTGAATTCAACTGCAGAAGAGTAGGAAGGGAGAACGGATTCTCTATCACAACTACTCCAAGAGAAAGCAGTTTAAGGTCTGTGCCCACCCTCAGCTTGTTCCCTTTCATGAATCAAGAATTTCAGTCCCCTCAGATATAACAATGCAAACTTTGTGGAACTGTGCTATAAAATAGAACAGGGGAGCAGTAAAGTAAGTTTGCTAGCTTAAAAATAAACAAACAAAATCCATACAAATTACTTCAATCAAACAGGTTTACAGCACAGCCTAACAGTTATGATGACATGTGAGCATGAACTTCAACAGTTCTCTTGCAAATCCAGTTTTATAATGGACTAGTGCTGTGAGGCAGCAGAAAATACCACTGATGAAGGAGAATAATGAGAAGAAAGGGAAGAGAGTATTGCCACTTGACTGCAGATTTCATTTTTCTTCTTTTAATTAAACTAAAGATTTGAAAGAAATTTGATTATTCTGTGAACTCAGAGCTTCAGCACCATTTGCTCAAAAGATGCCAACATTAGGAAGAGAAGATCATTTCCAAACCAGCACGGTGACAAAACTACCTGTATCAAAAAATGAGTAGAAACTTCTAAAATTTTGTTGCTGAGCCGATCCGTGATGAAAGAGATGCACCTAGACAGAAGCACCCATCTTGAGAAGCTCATGATAAACATATAGCAAGGGAGGACAGTCAGCTGAAACCACTGAAGGTATTAACACCCAACAGCACTGCAAGACAAGAGATACACAGAGGTGTAGGGTTTTTTCCTCCTGTCCCTTGCAAGGTTTTCATCTTATATAGGTCAGCACACTTCAGCCAAACAACTACAGTTCAGAGAAGTGTTCAGATTATTTGGTAATGAAAATTGATGAAGTTCTAAGATAGACTGCTCTAAGACAACAGCTGTTAAGATATAACTGACATTGCACAAGTTTTTCCCAATAAGCTCAAGCTTCAAGATGGTGAAAGTAAGGTGTCAGCAAGCACAAAAAAAATACAGCTAAATCCACTTAAATAGAGAATAGCACAAGCCCTTAATGAAACAAAGAGGATGGCACAATCGTAATACTGAAAAGGAACAACAGGTAAACAAGAAATTAGCTGGGACAATAAAGATCACAAGTGCAGATCACAGAAGATACTACACCAGGAGAAGTGAAAGAACTTTGTGCGATCATGAAATAAGATCAAAACGGGGGGGGGGGAAAAAAATCACTGGAAAGAAGTATTCCAGATTGAAGCATCTCAACAGGTAAAACAGCAGTGGAAAAAATGAGCACACCTGGAAGAACATCTGGTATGGTTGTACTAAGTTAACATCACTCATTACAGTTCAAATTGAAAAAATTGGTAGAATAGGAGGTAAGTTAACTAACGGTGAAAAAGACTGGAAGTATAAGCATGGACAGCAGTAGAGAAGAAGAAATAATAATTAGAGAGTAGAAGGCAGTGAAGAATAACAAGAAGACACTATTAGAGAAGCCCAGTGTGAATAAGACACCAAGTGGCAGAGCATTACAGGTAGTATCAAAAGCAGAACAGACGAAGGAGGGTAAGAAAGGAGGGGAATCCTTGAAACTGGGCCAGAATCACAGAATGTTAGGGATAGGAAGGGACCTTGGAAGGTCATCTAGTCCAATCCCCCTGCCAGAGCACGAAGACCTAGATGAGGTTATACAGGAATGCGTCCAGGCAGGTTTTGAATGTCTCCAGAGAGGAGCCCGTAGACATCTTACTGAAGGCAATTTCAGCAGAGCACAGAACCTGGATTGGAATGAATTCAGTACAAAGAGAGGAGAGAATGTACAACAACAAATATAATTTTTTCTGTTTGGGAGTTTGGAAAAGAAGGAAAGCAGATTAGAGTTGACTGTCAGCTTTAAGGGTAGTAACTCAGAATGAAATTAGGAAGGGAATAAGATAGCAGGAAGAGGTAAAAATCAGAAATTTTGAATTAAAACAGAAAAATTGAATGAATGGGGCTTTGGGGTCAGGCTAAGCAGTTAAAGGCAGAAAAAGATGAGAAAAAACCATGAGAATTCACCACTGTAAGTAGCAGGCAAGAGCGCTGAGCAAAGGTAAACATGCCAATTCTAATCAGTTTTTCCCTGGAAACTTTTAGATTCCGCAGGGGAAAAGATACAGGAAAAAGCCTAAGGCAGAGCTCTAGACAGCCTGCAAAGCAAAGGAACTGGGAAATGCATTCTGGGAGGGAAAAAAGAAAAANAAAAAAAAAAAAAAAAAAAAAAAAAGGATAATTGGGGATGAAATAAGAGTCAGAAAGAAGACATCAAAGAAATCTGCATGGTTCAACCTGGTCCCAGGTCGGTGCATTATCACAAATGAGATGAGGAGGGGGCAGTCATGACAAAGGGTCTTGGAGATGCAGTAATCAGACAGGATGGCTGCCAAAATCAAAACAGAAGTAATCATTTCTCTGAGAAACAGAAATAGGGATTAGCAGATGAAGATCAGATAGTCTAGGAAGCTGACGAATAAACGTAATGAGAAATCAACTTGAAAAACAAAGTCATAAGGAATGAGGGTCAGGCATCCATGATAAGAGGAGAGACTGTCAAAGACTAAGATGAAGCTACACAGAGAGAAGCAAGAACTGAGGCAACATGAAAGAATGTCTGATGGACCTCTGCTCAAGGAATGCATAACAGCAAATAAAGGATAGGGAAGTATAAAGACAATGGTAGATGAGGAACACGACATTTTTTGTTAATGATAAAAAGGAGGATAAGACAGACATTACACTCTAATGTAATGATGTATTGTTGGTAGCAAGGTTTCTGCAATCGATATACCAGACAAAACTGTTGTTGATAAAATATTCAGCAACTAGCCTTTGACTTAGATTTCCTGTGGAGACACACAATTGCTCATGGCTAAGAAATTACATAAACAACCATTATTTATATTTCAGTTACATATATGGGATATAAAACTCAATTACTGTACCATATCCTGCCACATATAAGGAAAACAAATGAAAGGTTCAGTAGCATTCTATCAACATCATGCACCCTGACAGTGGAACACAAATTTCACTGAAAAACAAAATCTGTTAGTTGAAACCTATGAACAAGCCAGATATTTAAACAATCTGATTCTCTATTTCTTCTGCTTTCGGCCTAATGTTACCCACAAATAAGCCTGTATTTTCATTTAAGAAAAGGACATAATAGCGAACAGCAATTCAAATTCATAAAGAAGAGCTAGAAAGGGCCTATTAAACACTTAAGAAAAGCAATTTGGATAGGTGTCACAGAAAATAAGGTTGGAATAGACTTCAAAACATTGCTTCAAAACATCAACTTCACTCTCAGTGCTCCAAGTCTGTATCAGCTTTCCTTAAGCCACTCCTGATAGATGTTTATCTAACATTTTTTTCAGCAAACCTCAAACATTACAGACTCTGGAATCTCCCCTGTCAGCCTACTGCAATGACTGAATAATTTTAAAATCTCCTCCTAACATTTAGCATATATCTCCCTCTCTGAAATTCAAACCATTTCTTCATGCACCATAAAGCTGATTGCCTTCCTCTTTGCAGCAAATTTGCTGTATGGAAAGGATGTTCCCTACTGCAACTGGACAGCTCTCTGCAGTGTTTTGCATTGGAAGGACAGAAACCTTATTAAAAAAAAAAAAAAAATCTGCCTGAACCGATGAGCTACAAAAACTCATCTCTGTGATGAGTCATCTGGGACAGCAAAGATGGACTTTCCCACATAAGCAGTCTGCTGGAAGCTGGATTCAGCCACCACAAGTGACACAGCCAAAGGAGACTAACATTTACAAGCAAGCAAACCAGCGCCATAGCATTAGTCATGATCGCTCATCCCACAGCCTTCAGAAAGGAGCAAAGCAAAAACCAGTGTTGTTCAAAGGGAAAGTTAAAATTGGAAGCAGAGCTGCAAACTGGAGCGCTGGGTGGAGCTCCTGATTGTGCCTTGCTTGGCAGCACCACTCTGGGGAAAAAAAAGGAGTCAGTAAGGGCAAAGCAGAGCAAGGGGGGAGGGGGAAGGAGAAAAAATCAAGCTCGGAAATAAGAGATATGAATGGGACCAGTCACACACTGGGAAGAGGATGCAGGGAGCTACCTGAACCCTTGGCTACAGACTGGAAGGGAAGGGGGCTGGGAATAGGACTGTCTCCCTTTCCAGAGGCAGTGGCCTGGGGGAGGCCCTGGACATAGCAAGTTTCCTCCCATGCGATGGCTCCTCTCTCTGGGGTGCGGCAGTAGGGACCTGAAAGGAAAAGCTGCAGGGAAGAGGAGGGAGTGCAGAGCTATACAGAGGGGTGCACCGAGGCATGGCAGAGGGGAGGAGGGAGTGCGAAGCCATAGGACGGGGGTGCAAGGCAGTATGGGGATGGCAGGGGAAAGCTAAATGTATGCAGCTGCATCAGGGGACTGGAGCAAGGTATGGCAAAGATTGCAAAGCCATAGCAAGGCTAGGGGAAGAAGGAGCAAGAGGATGCTGATCCACAGGGGAAGCAGCACACAGAATAGCGTGCAGAGCAATCCAGAAGGTGCAAGCGTGTAGCATGGTGGGAGTAAGGCTAGGGGGTGAACAAGGGGATGCACAGCCATTAGGCAGACAGGCTGAGCTACAGAGGGGAGCAAAATGCTGCACAGTTATCTGCATGGAGGCTGGGGGAGCAGGGCATAAAGGAGTTCACAGCCATGAGAGAGCAGGACTATGGGAGAGCAGAGCTGTTGGCAAGCAGTGAGGGAGGAAGGGAAAGCAAGGGGGTTCACATCCATGGGAGAGTACGGCTACAGGGGATCCAGGCAAATGCGTAGCTACAGGGGAACACTGCTACAGGTGCAGCAAGAGGAGGCACAGCCATAGGAGAGCAGAGCTACAGCGCCGGGAGGCAGCAGAGTGGCACACAGCCATGGGAAAGCAGAGCTGTAAGGGGCAAAAGGGGATGTAAGGCCACCAGAGAGAGCGGCTATGGGGGGCACAAGCGGGTGCACGGCTACGGAACAGCATGAGAGGCAGGCCTGGGGACGAGGGGAGCGAAGGCCCAGCCACGGGGAACACGAAGCCTGCAGGCGGGTGCAGCGCGGCTCGGCAGCGAGGGGCGGCACGGCCAGGGAGGGAGGGGAAGGGGCAGCGGGGCCCGGCGGCGGGCGCGGGCCGCTCACCTGCGCGGCGGAGCTGCAGCAGCCCATGGCGTCCGCGGGTCTCTGCCTTGCCGGTGCCCGCTAGGCGCCAGGCGGCGGCGGGCAGACGCTGGGCATCCACTCGCCGCGACGGTCTGCCCCAGGCGAGGCGCCGCGGAAAACCGCCGGGGAACCGCCGGGCCCTACCAGGCGAGCGCGGCTGCAGCACTAGCGCCACCACGGCGCCCCCTCATCCTCCCCCCGCAGCGGCGCCGGCCGCGGCTGGGAAGGGGCGGGGCCTGCAGGTGGGTGTGGCCTCGGGGGAGGCCCGGGCACTGCAGCGGGGGGTACCTGCCCAGCCCCCTGCGCCGCTCCCGTTTCCACCCCGCCCCGATCCGCTCGCCGAGAGCCGTTTCCGGTGTCGCAATGGCTTTTGCCCCGTTGCCAAGGCGACGGCATAGCTGGTGGCAGGCGGCTGGCGGCAGGCCCGGCCCTGCTCTGGGGCGCTGCTGCCGTCTTTCCGGAGCCGGGCGTAGTCAGGCGTTCCTTCCTCTTTCCTCTCGACCTCCCGGCGGAGGGGGCGCTGCCCAGTGCGGGCAGCATGGGGCAGATTTGCGTGGAGAAGCCGTGTGGTGGTCGGGGTGGTTTCCAAGTGGCTGATGCTCTCTGAAAGGGAGAAGAGGGCTGCTTGTGTGGCCCTGGAGCACTTGTACTTGCAGGCATGAGAAGGGACTTGAGGTACCTCCACTTGATGGTAGGAGACGCTTGAGAAATCCACAGCCCAGCAGGCCTGTGCCTTACCCTGCCTTTGGCGTCGTTTATCCCATTCTCCAGACTAGCTCTTATCATTGGTGCAATCTGCAGACTACTCCATCACCCGAAATGGTGGTCTTGAGAGACCGCAGAAGATGTGAATCTGTCCCCTAGATTTACAGCCAATTGGCATATTTTTGCAGCCCGTTTTGGCAAGCTTTTTGGCCTTCCCAGAGACACAAATGCAGGTGTCATTCTTTTGAGGTGAACGCCTCAGTAACTGCAAAAAGCTGGTTTTGTGAACGGCATCTGGCTGGTTCTTGCTGTGTAGTTAACTGGTACAAGTCCGGCCTCAGAACTGTAGTCTGGAGCACATTACTGAGCCACGCAGGTAGCAGCAAATGCCTCAGAGCTTCTGAACCAGCAAAGTCACTACATGGCTGCATCATGCAGTCCTCAATGCTAACAAAGGCAACAGCTTTTCTTAGAGTGTTTGCTTTGGAAGGTGGCAGTACCACTTAAGGTAAGTTTACTGACCAAGCAGGTATGTTTGAATGTGGTCTAACTGTGTTGAGTGATACTCTAAGTTAAAATATATTGGTTGTTGAACCTTAACTCTGTAGCAGATTTAATTCTATCAATATAGTAGAAGGCCCATGATTAGAGATAACATTGCAGTGACTTAAGTTAAAAATGATCCTTTGACAGGCAGAATGAGGCAAAGGCGACCTTGTAACTAGAGGAGCCTTGTTAGGCTTTCAAAATAGAATAAAAACTGGTATGTGGGAGAGTTGTGAATCATACTTTTTTTTAGCTCTTCTCGGTTTAATGGCAAGTAACATCACTTCTCAGAATTTTCATATTTTCTAATGCCTTGTTAAAATACCTTTTTACCACTTATATGTACATTGCTGTTATTTCTCGTTGTTCTACCTCATTTAGTCCAAATATTTCTGTTTTATTCGAAGGTGTGGCCATCGAAGAACTGTTTCGCATAAATGCTCTGTAGGAGGCATGTTTCTTTTGTGATTGACACAGGAATAGATAACAAGAAATCCATAGCCAATTCTTATGTAACTTTAGGCGTGTCATTTCAGTTTCTTTGTTCCTCAGTTTTGCCATTTAGAAAATTGACTTTTTGTCCTAGTGTTTGTCTTTTTCGTTAGCTTGGATAACAACAGCATGATGTGTGTGCCATAAATGTGATTTATTCAGTCTCTTAAATAGACCAAATTTAACTTTTTGAAATAGGCCTTTCATGTACGACTTTCATTTCAATGGTTTCATGTAAGACTTCAAAGTGTTGTCATGGTAATTCAATACTGCCTCCTACTTTTTGCACGTAGACTAAACATGTTCAGCACAATTATCAGAAGATAGTACTGGATTAAAACACAGTCTTTTCCCCAAAAATTTGTGGACTCTCAAAAAAAAAAAAAAAAAGAAAAAAAAAAAGGCATTCCAGCCAATAATCAAAAGTTTTGTGCAGCTGCATAGGGGGAATTGTAGTTTTATAGTGATTGAAAAATGCTAGTCCTTCGTTGGCCGAGGGCAGCTTTATGGAAAAGCTGGAAACAGACCAGAATAGTAACTGGGGTTTGGTCTAATTTTGTGACAACCATAGAAAGTATTTGGACAACTCTGAGTGTCAAAAATAATCACCAAGCTAATTGCCCTTATCTCTGCTTCTAGTCCAAGGAAATTAGTTGTGGTTTTGACAGGGATACAGTAGTAGTTTAACGATGCTTTATTTGGCTAGTTACACAAAGGAGAGTTAAAAGGTTCTTGCTTGTTCATGATTGTGCTTGCATTTATATTTATTCAGATTAGTATTTTGTGAAGAAACTGGAAGGGATTGAAATGAGAATTGCAGAATCTTAATTCAGGAATACAGAAGTTAAACATTAAGTATATACCTAGGTGCATTTTTTTAATTGTGCTTTATGGATTCCTTTCTGAAGCTGATTGTAATCTGCTCTAAGGCATGGTTACATCACAAACTGCTAAAGTTCAAATATGACTGCCCAGATTTAGTGTTAATAAGAATCTAGCTTTTTTTCTATAACAGATTTGAGTCTTCCCTTCTCCCCTCAGTAAAGAAGGATGAGATTTTCTTTTCATTTCATTGCTGGACTCGGAATGACAGGTTAGAGTTTCTGAAGTACTGTCTGATACTGAGAAAGGGAGAGAGCAACAGGGAGAAGGTCCTAAATGACAAAAATGCCTTTAGTACTTGAGTAAATTGTAGGTTGTATCCAGACTGCTTCCACTCTGGGTAGTGTAGGGAGAACAGAAAATAGGTAAGAAAACATTCCAAAAAGCATGAATTATGTGATAATATTTACTTTTTCTCACCAGGTATAAGATCCTGACATTAGGCAGCCATATTTAAACACCTAAGGATTTTCCAAGATACAAAACAATCTATAGCTTCTGTTCTATATTAATGAGAGAAATATCTTTAAAGTATCAGAAGACAAAATTCAGACCATTTGGATATGTTCTTAAGTATGAATTTTGGGGATGAGTTTTCAAACAGGCTCAGTACTGGGCTAACTGCTCAAACAGAGAGGTGGTCCAAACTTGACCTTGCTGGTAATGAAAGGGAAGAGTTGCATCATGCAGACTAAAAACTGAGTATTACACCAGCAAGGCACTGTTACAGACCATGTGTTCACTTCCCTCTTCCAACAGAAAAACTCAGGTTATTATCATTCTGCTGACTTCTTCCGCCTACAAATAAATCTGCACCTATGAATGCTTGGTAACCACTCTGTGTTTTTAAAAATCCTACCCTATGTGCTTTCCCTCAATATTCCTGTTTGTTGTTGTTGTTTGTTTGTTTGAAATGTATTTAAATACAGAATCATACACATTGCCTACGTGGAGTGCCCAGAGAATAAACTGTTAGCTTTCATACATGTGTACTAGTGCAGGATTAGGAGTGATTCTGCTGATTTCAGCAGAATACTAATGAAAGTACAACACAAGAAGGCATTCCAGCAAACACATGGCAAATGGGATGTCAGATCATCTCCAGAAGCAATGTGAGGATAGAGCCCACTGACCCACTCAGAGCCCTGTGGCCCCATTGTCTTGTATATTTGAGAACCCACCTGAAACTGATCGTCTTCCTGAAAAGTTCAACCAAGCCATTGCACTTTTTCACTGCTGGGGAACTACAGCATGGATGCTTGTGTGAAGTCACACAGGACACCAGCCACAAAACACAGAATTGAAGCTGTATCTCACAAACTCTAGCTTGTACACCGAAGAGCCTATCAGTTATAAAGTTTAGTGAGTGATCCTACTTTGAAATTAGAATGTCAGGATTCTTGCAGACTTTTTGATCTCTGACTAAGAGAAGTTGCATATTGCTCAGTAAGTTTGAGCTCTCACAAGTTAAAGCTAAGATTTTTTTCTTGATGCCTGTCTGACCACAGAGTAACAGGTCAACTCGGTGAACTTACTAGGAAAGTCAGAAAACCTGCTGTGGTTCTACTTTGTGCTGCAGTCACTTAACTTGGTCAGATTAGATCTGTTTCATGTTAAGAACTGGGGACTCCAAAGAAAGAGAAAAAAACAGAGAGCTCTTTGAATTAATCAGGATGCTGAAATCTTATTTTCCCAGGTGGGGATCAAAATTTTGGTCCATTGTACTCAAGATGTAACTTTCTGGTGAGAGGACGGACGTGTACAGCGGAGGTCCTGTCCGTTGGTGACTATCAAAAATGTTCAATACACATTAGAAGACTAATGTCTTGGTGTCTTGGCAAAATGGCTTTCTAAGCATATGCTTTGTGCCTATAGTAGTCCATTCATGCCATAATGAGAGTAAAATAGATATTCTTGCTATATTAATTCATGTTGCTTTACACTATTTAATACCTGTTGGATTTCATTCTGATGTTGGACACCTGTGGATGAAGAACTGTATGTCAGCCTCACCTCTATCCCTGATAAAGTGATGGAACAGCTCATTCTGGATGTCATCTCCAAACATGGAGAAAAAGAAGGTTATCAGGAGTAGACAGCATGGCTTCACCAAGGAGAAATCATGTTTGACAACCCTCATAGCCTTCTAAGATGGTATGACAGGCTGGGTAGACAAGGGAAGAGCAGTGGATGTTGTCTACCTTGATTTCAGGAAGGCTTTTGACACCATCTCCCACGACATCCTCATAGGCAAGCTCAGGAAGTGCAGGTTGGATGAATGCATGGTGAGATGGACCATGAACTGGCTGGATGTCAGAGCTCAAAGGGTTGTGATCAGTGGTGCAGACTCTGGTTGGAGGCCTGTAGTTAGTGGGGTTCCGCAGGGGTCAGTATTAGGTCCAGTCCTGTGCAACCTGTTCATCAACGACCTGGATGAAGAGACTGAGTGCACCCTCAGCAGCTTCGCTGATGATACCAAATGGGAGGAAGGGCTGACACACCAGAACGCTGTGCTGCCATTCAGTGAGACCTGGACAGGCTGGAGGACTGGGCAGAGAAGAACCTGATGAAATTCAACAAGGGCAAGTGTAGGGTCCTGCACGTGGGGAGGAATAATCCCAGGCACCAGCACAGGTTAGAGGTGGACCTGCTGGAAAGCAGCATTGTGGAAAAGGACCTGGGAGTTCTCATCAACAACAGGTTGACCATGAGTCAGTAATGTGCCCTTGTGGCCAAGAAGGCCAACAGTATCCTGGCTTGCATTAGGAAAAGTGTGACCAGCAGGTTGATGGAGATCATCTTCCCCCTTTACTCTGCCCTGGTGAGACTGTATCTCGAGTGCTGCGTCTAGTTTTGGGCTCCCCAGTTTAAGAAGGACAAGGAATTACTGGAGGGAGTCCAGCAGAGAGCTACAAAGATGATTAGGGGCCTACAGCATCTTTCTTATGAGGAGAAACTGAGAGAGCTGGGTCTGTGCATCCTGGACAAGAGAAGGCTGAGAGAGAACCTTATTAATATTTATAAATATCTGAGGGGTGGATGTCAAGAGAATGGGACCAGAGTCCTTTTAGTGGTGCCCAATGACAAGATGAGGGACAACAGGCACAGACTGAAGCACAGGAGGTTCCATCTGAACATGAGGAGAAACTTCTTTGATGGTGCCACAGCACTGGAACAGGCTGCCCAGAGAGGTTGTGAAGTCTCCTTCTCTGGAGACATTCAAAATCTGCCTGGGTGCATTCCTGTGCAATCTGCTCTGGGTGAACCTGCTTTAGCAGATCACTTCCAACCCCAACCATCCTGTCATTCTGTGAATGGATCATTTAACACAAGTGAATCACCTGTCACACATTTACATTGTTATCAGCCTGAGCCAGAATCATGCTAGCAATTTGCTGCTGATATGTTCCAGATTCATTATCCAAACCCCTGAAAAATCCAAAAATGTTTTGTAAAATATCTGGGCCAGTGCCATTGTTTGTGTGTGTGTGTGAGGATGTCCAACTGATGTCATGGTAGCAACCAGAAAAAATATAATTTGTTTCATCTTTGTAAGAAAGTTTTGTGTTGCTGGAAGGAGACACACAAAGCCACGTGCAGTCCTTCCTGTAGAGACAGTATAATTGTAATACATGATTAGCCATTATGGTCTCCTGTCATTTCACTCCAGGAGAGTTATGGCTCTCACACTGAGGATGTAAGACTGCAGATGGAGGACTGCCAGCTACAAATCTTTTGTAAGGCTGCTGCAGTAAGTCTCTTGTAGAAAAGACATTGCCTAAAATAATACTATGCTAAAGGGACCTGCCATTTCTTTTCTTAGGGACGATGGGAAGTGGGTCTGTGGAGAGAGGTACTGTTTCATTCTACACTAGTTAATATTATGCAAGCGAACACTCATCAAGGAAGATCCAGCTTTTTCTCAGATTAAGACAAGAAAGGAGACATGGCAGTATTCAATGTGTTGTGTCACTCTTGCTTTCTGTATAGTCTTTTGTATGAGAGAGAAGGAATAGAGACATCACTTTCCAGGGGCAAACTGAGGCTGTGATGGATTTTATAGCTTAGTTATAGTAATGGTGAAGTGGAGGTTGCTAGATTGGCACAGGTCTGGACTGTTGGTTATGGAGAATGTCTACAGTGGTCTCAGAATTGGCATTCAGCTCAGGTGAAAGCTTAAGAGCAAACAGTGATTTATTATGGACACAAACCCTCATTCATATGCTCAGTGTAGGTGAATAGACACTGACAGAGCTCAAAATATTGATGCATGTCCTGTGTGTGAGTCCTTAACATTATTCTTTCAAAACTTTGAGGCTGAGTTAAACCAGCAAGGTGAATAGAGAGATGGGACTGTCACAGGGCTCAGCATAATTCAGCTCCATACTGCAGTTGGCAGTATACATACAGCCAGTGACAGCTAACAGAAGATATGAGGGGCTTCACACTGAATTTCACTGGGCATTTTCATTCTGGGGTGGGTTTTAAAGGTCCCAGCCTCACTGCTTGGTTGTTTGTTGAGTCACTCGTGTTCATGTTTAAAATTAGGGCATTAAAAATTTGAAAAGCAATTTATTTTCGTACAATGCCCACCAATCCAATAAAAAGTACACATATATAAAAACAAAAAATAAGTACATATATATATATATATAAAAAAACAGGCATCAAGATTTAAGTTGGATCTCAGTTTGCATGTTTCCTACACATGTAGACATGCTTAACTTTAAACTCATAACAGGTGCTTTGCTTAGTGAAAGCCTGTACGTGATCACAAGAATATTTGATCTGGCGCTACATTAATTTTTCTGGCTTGCAGAAAAGATGAAGACTTTCAGAAATTCTGTGCATCCATCAGGTCCTGTTAATCTGGACATTCTTTTTGAAAAAAAAAAAAAACAACATTGTTTATTTAAGAAAATAATTTAAACTTTGCAAGTGGTAAAGCTTGTGTGACCTAGCTGGTCTAGTTGGAGGGTTTCCATCCTTACTGGTCCTGGACAGCTGGAAAAAAGAAAAAGCTCAGATGCGGAAAAAAAAAATCCTTGCACATCCTCAATACTCACTGTGATGTAATTACCAATGAAAAACCATAGGCTGACAATATTCTTGAGAAGAGCAAGGCCTATTAACTTCTTCAAGCATATTTTATTGTCAGCACTTTGTCTTTCGTTGGCAGTCTTTGACTACCTCAAGGCTATAGCTCACATGCGGAATTCACAGAGATACAGTTGCTTTTGGTTGTTCATTCAAACTCAGATGTCAGAATGTTCTGGTTTCTTTTTGCTTTTTCCTGACACCATTCAAACTCTAGCCTCTAGTCACATGAACCAGTTTTTTGTGCTGTCAGTGCTTCGATCAAAAGTTAAGTTCCCAGGTAGGAAAATACTTCCAAAATAAAAGCAGAAACAGTTTGCCTGCGATAATAGGCTGGCAAGCCAAACATGCTGTTGCTTCACTTGAAGATAAATCACTGTTAAGTGGGTGATGCAGAGGAATAGCTCTTTTGCTGTTACATCATCACAGTTGTGGCAGACAAGCAGAAGTGTTTAACTTCTGTTGCAGGACTAATGAGCATGTGATTAATGACACAGAACTGAGACACTGGGGTGAAGGGACTCAGGCAGCAGGCTAAGGACATGGGGGAAGGTGGGGTGAAGAGGTTTTATTTATTCCTCCTGTCACTCCCTGTTACCTCACTGATTAGATTCCAGGAACCTGACCAAGGCAGCTGGCTGGGCATTGGCTGCAGAGCTTCTGACAGACTCTGGGTACAAACAGTGCGGCTTTATTGGTTTCCATGCTACACTGGAGAAACCCCAGATCAGGATGCAGTGCCTGGTAGGAGTGCTCATGTAGCCATTTCTGGAGGAGGGAGTGGGGAAGAGTGGAAAGTGTGTCACTTTGAAATTGAAAAGATTTGGTGAGACAGTTTTCAATATGAAAGATAGAAAACATTTAAATATCAAAGAAGTGTTTTTTAAACGTGCCCTGGGAATGTCATGTACTTCAGAGAGGTGGAGTCTATCCACCAAGTCTATCCAAGGTGAATGCTTCTGACAACTCATTACCAGAAAGCCTCTTGCAAGTTTTAGAAGCAGATGAGGAAACCTCTACCTTCTTGCTTCAGTTCTTCATTAGGTAGAGCACAGAGCACATCTACCTTCCTGGACTTTAGTTTGCTGAGTTAGGTTTAGCCATCTGAGCCCAAGGTCAGCTCCTTCACTAACTAATAAGAGCTGTTGCAGAAAAAGCCAGAGGTGAGGGCCCGTCCCTCCTCTCCTTTGGGAGGTGCTCTTATGCTGAGGTTCTACTGCTATGCCACATCACAGCTGTGTAAGCAGATGTGTCAGCGCCTGCTGTTCACCTTGACCCAGACTCACTGGCTGGGCTGCCTGGCTTGGCATCAGACTGCTACATCTCTGGTCTCTCTGACCCTGTTCACTGCCTCTGGCCCTGATCCTGACCCAGACCTGCCGCTCTGCATCTCAGCTCATTGTTGGTGAGGTCCCTCCTTGCTCACAAGAGCCGTAACATGGCTCATGGCTACAAGCTCACCTCCCTCACGGAGCAGCTGGCCTCCTTCGCTGCTTCCTGATGCACTGTGCATTTGAGACAGATTGAGGGTATGGCAAGTCTGTGTTTGCAAAATAGGAGCCATGAATGAATTAATTAAAACAGTGAAATGCAGGAAGGTTTGTGAATAGGCAGAGAAAACACAGGTTCTCTCATTCTCAGATGACTTATGTTAGTCATTGGACTTTACACAATAAAACCTCCCTATCAGTGCTAAACGGTGACCATCCCACAAAAGCAGATTTCGGTAGCTGTTTGTTCTGTAGTATGAAAAAAAGGAAGTGACTCCATATTTTTTCTTTTTAAAAACAAAAAAGCTGCTTTTTTGAGTTGATCAGCTAATTACTAAGATACTGCAGATGCTGGTGAAAGGATTGTGCTGCTGTTCACTCATTTTTCAGTTGAATGCCTCACTCCTTGAACAGTTGATTATGTTTGGGTTAATGACCAATGGCGGACTCTAGTATAGATCAGACATTGTGCTTCAGGTATCAAAATTCACTTCTTACAGATTTCAGGCAAGATCTATGCATTGCCACAAGAAGTTTCCGTTTCAAGGAACCTGCGGTTTTCAATGAAAAGCTGCATGGTCGAAGTATTTCTTCAAACAACAGAAGAAATCAATTGCAATGATAGTGATGGTAAAGTCTCAAAGAGCATCAGTTATGATCAAGAGTCCTGCCCTCCTTTTCAGGTTTTATTCCATCATGTTTGTCAAACAGCTCAACCTCAGAGGCTGTCCTACAATAAATGTCATCCTTCTGTGAAGATTTTCTGTGATCTGAGCCTCCAATTTCACGATGTCCCCAAAAGATGCATTCTGCTGCTTAGCAATGGTGGCTGGCTACAGGAAGAGGGGACTTCTTCCACCTCTCTAACGAGCGAATCTACCTTTTTCAATGAGGGACGCTAACCTCTGAAAGAATTAGGAGAGCTGTCGGCATTTGGTCCTTCTTTAGAACAACTCTTCCGTGGTAGACGATTGCACATGGCATATTTTACTGTGACATTTCCACATCTTCTCGGGCTTGGAAGAATAAATAATCTCCACCTCGGCTACTGAGCTTGCAGGAGGGATCAGTTTGTTTTATAGCACAGATTCATTTTGTTGTGAGGAGCGTTTGTTCTGTGAGTCATCGTGGAAGTCATTAAGCAGGTGTCAAACAGAGCGTGTGATACATTGCTAAAGGATAGGCAGATGAGCTACCCTTACTCTAAGCAGAGAGGATATTGGCTCCTGCTGTTCATGTGTTTTCTTTTAGCTGGGTCTGACTGAATACCTCTTGCAGCAGTTGTTCCTCCCTGAGAGATTCTAAGTGGGCATGAAGTTATCAGTCATTAGCACTTGTTTGTTAAAGTAATAGTTGTTTTCTGTTGTCATAATTTCAGTGATACCTTATGTAGACTTGACTGTGACATCTGTTTTGTCTCCTTTCTATCAGGAAAAAAAAACCCCAAACAATGGAATTCTGGGAGGAAAAAACTTTTTAGCTCCATGTCTTCATCTGTCTGTTCTAGTGTGCCTCACTGCTCTGGATTAGGAAAGTTGTACCTAGTTCTGAGTTGTGACCTAGTGACTCTTCTGACATGTGAAGAACTACAAATGCTTTAACTGTGATACTGATGCATAGTCAACGTCAAGCTGATTGTCTGCGTACAAGACTTTTCACGGCATGCTTTCTAGAGGCATCTGTGCTTTGGTTCACTTCTATTTAAAATGAACAATAACCACCACCACCATGTGCACGCATGCAAGACCTAGTATTAGCTGTGAAAATCAGATCCTTTAACAGTACCTCAGCATGGAGAATCAAAATTGTGAGCCATTTAGGGATCATCTGCAGTATAGATCCAGGAATACTGATCCAGCCTAACTGTGGAATTTTTTATCCTTCAGTTGGACATGTAGGAAAGTATGGTTCAAAAAACCAAAGCTGTTTACACATTTGTTTCAGGAAATAGAAGAGGTGTATAGGTATAGTAGGATATCTTAGCTGAACTGAACCTTTCAGATGGACCACTTAAGAGATATCTTCACCCTGCTCCACTGTGCCATTAAGAAATAGCTGCTGTTTTCAGTAATGTGTGCACTATTCAGTTCCTTAGAAGAAGATAAAAGTCAAAACATTCTATGGATCTCCTCTGATATTAATGTAACTTTCCGCTTTTTCACCACTATTATTTTCCTGAATCCAATTTGTTATTGCAACAAACCCTGTCTTACTGATTCTGCTTTCAAATAATTGCTAGAATTTCCTATTCCCTGAATGAAACAGGGCAGTGTGAGGAATCAGATGGAACTGGAGGATATAATATGTAATACTGTGGAACAACAATCTGGCGTCTTTCTCTCTCCTATCAGAACCTTGCTGTGTTTGGTTGTTCTAATATATGGTTTAATCACAAAGAATGTGGCATTTCTATTTTGTGTGACAGTATGGAGAAGAACAAAACCAACATGGCTGTTGAATTACATATATTTTACAGTACTGCTGTGATAATGCCGGCTGTCTTTGATTCCATGTGATGAATATATGTTATACAAAAGGAGGGAATGCGTCCAAAGATTTTAGAAATACCTGTATGACACAAAGTCTGTCATTCATCAGAGAAAGTAAATACTTTTTTGTTTACTTCCCTTTTTTTTTCCAGCTCACAGGTGGAAGAGCTCTGCTTCAGTGCTATAGCTTCAACCAGGAAGCTAGCTAAAGTTAAGTGTATACTGAAGTGCAATAGAAATGCTTTTCTGAATATCTACCTTTATTTTCTTGGGACAAGGCTGAATAGGTTTATGAGATATGTGGTTCTGAAAACACTGGACTCTTCTCTCACCTTGTTTTAGTTTCACAGATTCTGATGAAATTTGCTGAGTTACAGATGTATAAGAAAGAACAAACCAGCTGCCTGCAACCAAAGCCCTGTAGCTGGCTTTACTTCCAGTAGCTTTTTTATAGCAGTGTTACTAAAGATGTAAACCAGATGCACAACTACCTAGGGACGAAGGATTACAAGTCATTAGAGCAAGGAAGATGGAGATGGCAACCCTGGATTCTGTTTGCAGCTCTGGCCCTGCCAAGTTTTTAATGATTAATTGCGGCCTTTATTAATTAGTAATATGGCCCTGTAAGCAGCTCAACTTTTTGTATCTTTAGTCTTTCAGCTGTGGTTTTCTCTGCATTTGCCACCCCCTTTACAAAAGCTTGAAGAGTATTTTGCTATTGGTAAGCACTGAGAAATGCAGCAGGTAGCAATGAGTTTACACCTGTCTAGCATAGGAATGCTTCCAAGGCATAGGTGTAGAAGCTAATGTTTTAACACGTGTGATTTTGCTCTGAAAACACATTTCTAAACAACATGCTGTTTGCCATTTCCCTTCACAACAGCAGGCGCAGCAACCTTTCCACCCTAAATGGTTTATCTCCTTGTAGAATCTGTGCACATGGCACAGAACAATAAAAATAAGGTTATGAGATCCTGGGCAGAGAAGAGCACATATATTTCCACTGGATGCACATGATGTCCTTTTCACGAATGGCTCAGGTCAGAGGACTCCATCTGACATTTGGGAAATTGCACTGAATCAGTCCGTGGGCAACACAACATGCTTCAGAGATGGAGAGTGTTGATTGCTGACAGTTCTGTGATAACAGTGCTGTGGAGCTTCACTCTGAGCAGGTACTTTCTGCATTCCTTGTGTGAATTCTGAACACAGGATGGTCCTGCTGAACCACTACCCATATGCTGAAGATTTGGGGTCGAAATCAGGCTCACTGTCCAATAAGTCAAAGGACTAGGAAAGAACATCAGGTCTGCTGACTTCCCCTCTGCCAGTGTTGTGCTTCTTTGCAGGTAATAGTTGAACATGCTTACTGAGATCCCTGAAGACAAGTCTAGAGTTATCAGCAGTTCCAGTGTGTACTGATGAATGAACCTTAAAACTGGGCTTCTACCTAGTGACTTGGTCATCCTTCTCATGCACTGCTGAGCAGCATATACTCATTCTTCTTTATGCTGTGAGTGTGCAGGGAGACTGCCTGGGTGAACCACGGGTACTTGAAGGTGTTACAGCAGTGCACATCTGCCAGCTATGGCACAATTGTAGCTGTTTGAGCCAATCCTCCTGTTCATAAACTGTAGGTTAATTTTCCTTGTCGCTAGGTGGCAGAATTTGCGTTGTTAAATCACGCAGGATTTTTTTTAACACTCAGGAACTACTTCAGCTCTGTCTCTGTAAATGAATTGCTAAGTCCTAGTAGAGGGAGCTGTGTGAAAGGAACAACCAGGACTCCCTCTGAAGGATATGGTCTGTCCTACAGCTGATGGGTCACTTGCATTATGCTGGATTCAACACACGGGCAAATTTGATAGGTTCTCCTCTTTAATGCATTCCTTCAGGCTTTGATTTGCCAGTCTGGTGCCAACGGTGGTTCAACCCCGATTCCAGAGCACTTTTCTATCATATTTGCTGGACAATATTTGCATGTTTCATCAAGAAGAATCTGTCTATGAGGCAGTTCCTGTGGTGCTTTTGGCTAATACTAGTGGAAATCTAAGCTCACACTGCATCATGAGGGATCATAGATATATTTTTTGAGCTAAGGTAAAGCACTTAGAAAATTCACGTTTGGAAAGCTTTTTTACTTTAACCTGTTTCTACTAACGTGGTTTAGGTTAGTTTGAATCTCTAGGCCACACAATGTATAGAGAATGTGTAAGTAACATTTTTAATTCCCAGCACCTTCATGATAAATGGAGAATGTCCAGGAAACATGTATAACAGGAATGTGATTTTACAGAGAGATTTTAAACTTACAAAGTCAAGATATGTTGCAGAAAATGTAAACATAATGATATGTGGAGCAGCTCCAGATCAAATCAGCTTTTCATTTGATAAATTCATCTTGAAGTTTCTTTATCTTCTGTGCTTGCCCATAGCAAGGGTTGGTCAAAAGCAGCGAGATGGTATTTCCTGTCCTGGTAGATCTGAAAATACTGATATGGCTGAAGGACAGGGTAGAGAACTGTTCTGCACTAGGGCTATCACGCAGCATAGAGAAAAAACATTCTTGCCACCTTCCTTAATCCTGTAATTGACATACTTTGTTGTCCTATACACTCTGGAGAGAGAAACTCTTCTCTAATTCTCCCGTTGGGATGGAGGAGGAAGGAACACAACTTGCTCATTCACCTAAGGTTCTGGCTGTCCACAAGGAAGCAAAATGTTTCAGTATATGGATAGATGAAGGTACGTCTGCCTTCTCTTGCATTTCATTCCAAATAAGCAGCCGTCAAAATAGTAGCAGCATTTAAGGAGAGCTTGCAAGTATGAAAATGCCTTTCAAGTGTTCACAGAGGCTGAGTGAGATTTCAAGATTTGAAGCAAAATCTTTGGACCTTGAGGGGAATTCAACTACAATAAAAAGTTACGGTATTTACTAGCTCCATTTTTGCATTTCATAGGCTTCATAATCTTCTGGACCACGTTCCCAGATCTTACTGTCTTCAGACTTGAAACTTGATTCCAACTCTGTGCCTTGAGCCCATTGAGAATTATTCTGAATGCACAGTTCAATGCTCTTATCTTTCATCAGCTGTATTCCCCCTGGCTAAGAGTGTTGAAGGCTCTGAAGGAAATTGGTTTGCTATGGTGATGCAATTAATTTTGTATTTTCTTCGTGCTTCTCTTGGGTATTTGTACCCAAATGTGTTGATACCATTCTTCTCTGGTGATTTTTTTTTTCTCATTTTTCTTAGCAAAAATAAAGAGGATTTATTATACATGAAAGTATAATACTTCAGTACTTAATGCCTTCTTTGCCTCAGTCTTTGATAGTAAGACCAGTTTTTTTCTGGGGTATCCAGCCCACTGAGCTGGAAAACATGGACAGGGAGCAGAATGAAGCCCCAATAAGCCAAGAGGAAATGGTTTGTGACCTGCTACACCACTTAAACATACACGTCTGTGGTGCCAGATGAGATTCCCCTAAGGGTTCTGAGGGAGCTGGCAGAGGTGATCACCCAGCCACTTTCCGTTATCTCTCAGCAGTCCTGGCTAACTGGGGACGTCCCAGTTGGCTGGAGGTTAGCAGATGTGACATCCATCTACAAGAAGGGCTGGAAGAAGCATCTGGGGAACTACAGCCCTGCGGTCTGACCTTGATGCTGGGGAAGGTTGTGGAGCAGATTATCTTGAGTGCCATCATGTGGCATGTACAGGACAACCAAGTGATCAGGCCCAGTCAGCATGGGTTTGTGAAAGGTAGGTCCTGCTTGACAAACCTGATCTCCTTCTATGACAAGGTGATGTGCCCAGTGGGTGAGGGAAAGGCTGTGGATATTGTTTTCCCGGACTTCGGTAAAGCCTTTGACACCTTTTCCCACAGTCTCCCCTTCTGGAGAAACTGCCAGTTCATGGCTTGGACAAGTGTATTCTTCAGTAGGTAAAGAACTGGCTGGATGGCCGGGCCCAAAGAGTTGTGGAGAATGGAGTCAAATCCAGTTGGTGGCCAGCTGCAAGTGGTGTTCTCCAGGGATCACTACTGGGGCCAGTTCTGTTTGATCTCTTTATCAGTGATCTGGATGAGGGGATTGAGTGTACCCTTAGTAAATTTGCAGACAACACCAAGTTGGGTGGGAGTGTTGATCTGCTAGAGGGTAGGAAGGCCATACAAAGGGATCTGGACTGGCTGGATCATTGGGCTGAGGCCAATTGTATGAGGTTCAACAAGGCCAAGTGCTGGGTCCTGCACTTGGGTCACAACAACCCCAGGCAACGCTACAGGTTTGGGGAAGAGTGGCTGGAAAGCTGCCTGGTGGAAGAGGATCTGGGGGTATTGATTGACAGCTGGCTGAATATGAGCCAGCAGTGTGCCCAGGTGGCCAAAAAGACCAAGAGCATCCCGGCTTGTGTCAGGAGTAGTGTGGCCAGCAGGACTAGAGAAGTGATCATCCCACTGTACTCAGCGCTGGTGAGGCCCCACCTTGAATCCTGTATTCAGTTTTGGGGCCCTCACTATAGGAAAGATGTTGAGGTGCTGGAGAGAGTTCAAAGAAGACCAGTGAAGCTGGTGAGCGGTCTTATGAGGAGCGTCGGGGGGAGCTGGGGTTGTTCAGCCTGGAGGAGGCTGAGGGGAGACCTTGTCGCTCTCTACAACTACCTGAAAGGAGATTGTAGCAAGGTGGGCATCTGTCTCCTAAGTAGCAAGCGATAGGACAAGAAGAAATGGCTTCAAGTTGTGCCAGGGGTGGTTTAGGTTGGATATTAGAAAAAATTTCCTCACCAAAGGGGTTGTCAGGGATTGGACCAGGCTGCCCAGGGAGGTGGTGAAGTCGCTGTCCCTGGAGGTGTTTAAAAGGCATTTAGACAAGGTTCTTAGGGACATGGTTTAGTGCTAGAGTTAGGTTAGGTTATGGTTGTACTTGATGATCCCGAGGGTCTCTTCCAACTGAACTGATTCTATGATTCTTTACTTTGAGGGTGCCAGAGCACTGGAACCTCCTGTCAAATAGATAATCCCAGTGAAGAGTTGATACCACTTGGGACAAATAGATTTAAACTTGTAATATCAGTGAAAAAGACAACACAAGCCTGCCATTCCTGAGGAGGGAATTTGAAGGACTCTATTGCAGATAGCCATCAAATACTTTGTCAGGACTCCTACTTCCTGCTAGTTGCCATTATTTTATCTGAAAATCATGCTGCTTAATATGACAGGACTGGAAGATGAGCAGTTCAGTGAGAGCAATTTTACTGCATTGTGAGCATTCAGTTGCTATGCATATTAGTGTAGCTCTTACAGACAGGACTGATGGCTCTGCCTCTTCTGTCCAGTCAGCAAAATAACATTGCCTTTCCCCTCAGTCCTGTATTTTGCAATGCTTTTGCAAGACAGCACGTAGACACCATTTGCATGTGTTTAGTTAAATGGAGTAGTGCTGGACAGGCAAGGAGTTGGCATGCAGTTACCAATGAAGAGAATCTTCTCCTCTCCAAGCAGTCTCTTTATCTGCGGTGGTGGCATTGCTGAGTTACTGACCAAAGCAACAGTGTGCTAAAGAAAGGAGGTATGCCTCCAAGCCATTATGGCAGAAGAAAGCAGCACTCCATACCCATGTATGAATACACCGATATGTGCAAGTGGATAAAAAAGTGGGTATTTTAAAGCAGTGATGTGTCTGCCCTTTCACAAAGACAGACCACAGTACTTCTCTCCTCTCTGTCCTATTCTATAAGAGCATAAGAAGAGACATAATCAGTCAAACCCTAGGTTTCCTTTTCCATCTCAAGCGAAAACACAGTGTTTAAAAAGGTTTAAGAACAGCACAAGGATGCAGTAATATCTTTAAATACTCCCCCAGATTCTAATGAGAGGACTTGACAGGGCCACTGGGATTTTTCTACTACAGATCTTTAACTACTCTCTTTTCAGGGTGGCCTGAGTTGTTTCTGCCACTGGGTAGAGTCAGCTTACAGCTTTTGCCTCATCCCATCGGAGAGGAGAAAATGCAGAAGTTAGGCTACCTGTGTTTTAAGGAGAGCAAGGAGGCTGCTACTGTTGTGACTTAAAAACCTACCTGAATTGTTATGTGGACCCCGCAGGTGCTGAGAAAGGACTTTCTGGAGTGAATAGCTTTGTTTTGAATGTAAAAGTACTTCTGGCCCTGGTGGGAGAAAAAGAAAACCATAAAAAACTTAAAATTAAAAAGCAGATGAATAGAACCAACATTTTAAAAGCATTATGAGATTTGAGTTAAGTTCATTTTTTAATATTTGGAATAGGAAATACTGAATATTTATAGAGGCTTCCTGCTATATGATAAATATCATTAAAGCACCTACATAGAGCATAATGGAGGAAATGTTTCCATTCATAAGCTCTGCCTTTATATCTTGAAGTATAATTTGGCATGGAAGTTGTTACATTTGAAAGCAAATGTGAATATGTTTTAAAAGTTTGAAGAATATTCAAGCAGTAAAAGCTGGGGAGATGTAAAAACTGTAAAAATGTAAAAAAGGCCATATTTCAAAAGCAAATCAATCTTTGAGGGATAGTTTGCTGAATTTGGGGAGGTTTTTTTGTGGATCATGACATAGGATGATTTGTGTAGAATGATCAAACTAGAATTGCCTGAACTGACCCAATTATAACAGATTCTATTGTGTTTTCCCTCAGTTTATTAGATGCAGTTATTTCTGGCAGTCTGTGCCAGAGATTATTTCATCAGTGAAAGCTCAGGACTGGGTAAATGATTCTTTTTTTCAGGCAACACTCCAGCTTTTCATATAGTGCTATTCAGACTGAACATTATCTGTTACTAGATTTTTTGTCTTCCAATAAATCTGATTCTAACTACACAACAATCCACAAAGAAAACAGTACCACATAGTGGCTGTCAAGATTCGGAGTTCAGAAATGTGCTTCTCCTCTCTCCATTCCCAATCTTTTCCTTGATTTTGACTGTTAACTCTACAGTAAAGGAAATGTTTTTACATAGTACTTGGCACTGAGGGGCTCAGACAAGGTCTCCAGAGGCAGTTGCAGCAGAAAAATTTATATTTCAGTAACTGACTCTAAGATTTTTTACATACTTTAGTCTCTTATTTCCACTGCTTAAAGTTGACAGCTAAGGTTAACTCAGTGAGTCAGGTTTGACTTTGTTATTATTACACTAATTTCAAAAAGTCATCTGTCACTTTGACTCACTGAAGACGTGACTGTGTGGAGTTAGGAGACATCTTCACATTTAACTGTTTTCCCACCAATTACAAATGTAGTATTTCAGTTCATGGCAAATGTTTTCTCTTTCTTTGAACTACTTGCCTTGTGAGCTTTGCTCAATATTTTGTGCTCTTTGATCCAGATGAAAAAGCATTGATTATTATTGTTGTTGTTATGATTATTAAATAATTCAACTGCATTTCCCTGTTTTCATAGCCACTTTTTCTTTTTCTGTCCACATGCACCCAAACTCATTTGTACACTGAGGAGGAAGCTCTTACCAGCTCACCTGCCCATCACCGAAATGTTACTTGGATAATATTCACCTGAGATGAAATCTGTTTTATTCCAGAAAGATTTTTCTCAGTACCAAACAACATCTTTAGCTGTATGAATGTGTCTCTGATCAAATCAAGGTCTTCCCTAACAGATAGCTCCATGTACAGTCTTTGTTGTTTGCTGGTAAACTAAGAAGCCAACAAAATACTAAGGAGAAGCCATTTCACAGTAGTCAATAGAGAGCTCCGGTGAGAGCAAAATAGCAATCTCTCAGTTAGATTGTCACGATGGCTGTCCTGTGACCCATTCTTTAATTTTTTGGAAGATGATGCTTTGATAGCTAGGCTATTGTAGCTAGCTGTCAGTGTATTATAACAATGCAAAAGTGGTCTGTTGCCCATAACAGCTGACTGATGACAATTCAGTGGGCTCATTGTATACAATGAATACCTTAAAGTATGAGAAAGCCCTTTAAATTGTAGATGGCTTCTGCACTCATTAACATGTTATCAATATTTTTACTGACCTTTTGCAAAGTGTTTTGCAGTCTCTGGATGAACAAGATCCCATAGTGTCAATAGCACTTTTTCTTAGTGTGAGCATGAGAACAAATTAAGCAGAATCTTGAGTGCCACATGACAGTGCCACTCAGGACCTTGACAAACCAGTACATGAGCCACACCTCTGTTTGCAGACATTTGTAATCTGAACAGCACGAGTAACTACTCCTCCTGCTTTGAAGCAATATGAAACTTCAATGAACATCAAAGCTATAGGGACCCAGGGCAAAAAAAAATCATAATATTTACTTTCTCCCATCTTGAATGAGTTCATGCATCAGTGCCATGAAAATAGTGCCTGACACATCCCTTGCCCTGCTTAAGATTAATGATTCGAAGTTCTTGATGAAGACAAGAATGCAATAAAGATCTGAATTGTGACAGCCTACTTTTAACTTCATTTCCTCTGGTGTTTTGGCTTATTGTTCTTCTCCCTGTTTCACTTTGCTGACATTTAGACGAAGACTGAATTCAATGTTCACTTCATTGAAACAGAAGCATATCCTGCTTGCTGCAGTTTCGAAAACAATGGCACAAGAAGGCCAGTAAAGCACTCATAACCTTGTACCTGAAAGTCTGACATGCAGCTGGTAGTGGAGAGCTGGAGGAGGAAATGAATAGGAAGGTATTATATAAAGGGCTAGTCATAACAGTGCAAAGAAAGAATTGCAAAACATTCCCTGGGAGATAGTAAAGAGTCATTGGCCTTGGCTTGGGACTGCAATGCCAAAACTAAAATCAGGCTTGCTTTTGAGTGTTTAATTCTGGATTTTTGTTTGCAACAGGTAGGTAAAAAATTCATTACTTGGGCCCCTTGAAGACGCGGGATGGAGTATTAGCAACAGCTAGGTTTGGCTGGCCAATATCAGATTAGTAGACTGCAGAAAATATGAATTGCTTCAGAGCTGTTGATCAGCTTTGTAGATTCAGAGAGCAGGAAAATAAGAAGTACCACCAAAAAAAAAAGGGGGGGAGGATTTTTTTTCCCCTCAAGTCGTGCTTCAGTACTTTGCTCTTCGTGGTCATAAATCTCCACATAGAATAACATGGCATAATGCAGCTGAAGGCCTCCTGTGTCCTGCCCAGTACCTTCATGAAAGTGAAGAAGCAAGGCATATGTTTCTTTTGCTAAAGTTCCCATTAGACAAGGGGCATCTGGGAACAGGATGCAGCTACTAACACCTGTATGAGAGACAGATTAGAGCATGCATCTAGGCATTTCGTTTTTAAAAGCATCCACCTCCAATTGCTTTCCTAGTCTTTTGCAAAGCCTGTCATTAACCAGTTACTTGATGGGGATACTTACTGGTTGGATAGTTAGTAAGAGAGCAACAGTTCTTCCAGGTGGCTGAAAGGGATATATGCCTGGGTCCATCCATGCCTAGGATGGCTGCTTCCATGTTTCCTTTTTCTACCTATTTCTACTTATTTCTACCACAGTATTTGGCTGTACCAAGTATTGTCATTATGAATTCAGTAGGAATATCTATCAGATGTCTTCCTAAAAACGGTGAATCTCATTGTACCTTATGAAGCTCAAACATCTGGATTAGTACATAAGACCACCACACTTCTCTACAACCTGCAAATGCCAGTTACAACATCTTTTCATTTATGCCCAGTCTTGGATGTAGGCATAAAGCTCTACTTCAGAACTGCCTTTGACGAGCACTTGTAAGCTTCTGCTAATGCCAAATATGCCCTTTTACCCACTGAGTCAACATGCTCTTGCAAAACACAGCTTCTCTTTTGCAGTTTTCAGAGGTGCAATCCAGCCATCCAAGTGTTGGCTGCTCTGAATCCTACTTTCTCTGTACTGTTTAACAGTAGCATTGTTCAGAAAGAAATCTTTGGCTTTATAAACTCAAATGGAAAGCAGGCAAAGCAGAAGGTCATTCTCAGAAGGTAGCCCTGTTCAAACAAACCAAGCAACATCTATATTTTTTTAGTGGTACTTGACAGCGTATCATGCAAATACAGGTCTAGATGCCTCACAATTTGTCCAGTATAGTTTCCCAGTCCCAAATGGGGCAGTGTGAATGCTCACCTGAATTGGGCATCCTCCCTACCACGTGCATGTCTATGGGATTCTGCCAACTCCCCTTGTCAGTAGTCAGTCAAGTGTTACTGAGTTCATAATACATTAGTGCTTCTCTCTCATCCCACCACATTAGATATGAATGTGAACTTGTTTGCTTCATGACCAAAACTTTGACATTTCTTTAAATATTTGGCTGGAGAAAATAATTCAGTACATGAAGCAGTCTGAATTTTTGCAAGAGAGAGTCTTTCAGAAACACCCTCACAGAGTAGGCATTAGCTCTGTGTTCAGGACCAGAGTACCAAATTAAGACGGTAAGAGCACAACAGCAACAAGTGTTATCTCTTGCCATAGCAAACATATAGCTTGGTCTAGCAGAGGAGGAAGGAATGGGGACAGTCTCCTCTTTGAAGAACAGAATTGAAAGGCACCAGGGTGATACATCTCACTGCTTTCTTTTTATCTGAGATGTAACAGAACATGTTCAGTCTCAATTTAGAGATTCAATTGATGGTCTTGTCCCTTCATTTCTCATAGGACCATAATGCTTCCTAATAGTGCCATGTTAAGAGTCTCCACTCATTTCCCAAGTAACTCTTTATTCAAAACAATATACATTAACTCAAGAACACAGGAAAGGAAGCCTTTTTGAGAACCTATTTGTGAAAAACAAAACAAACGAACAAAAAATCGTAGACCTACTCTCATTTGTATTTTTAAGGAAGAGCAAATTCCTGAATCTGGGAAGTCTCTATAAAATAAATTCTTCTTAGAGTACAGTGAGCTATACCATTGAAAACCAGCAGTTTATTTGTACAGGGACCTTCATGCAATGGACAAAATTTACCTGACAAGATTCATATATGTAACACTGGTGGGCAGGTGCATCACGACTTCAGAGTTTTATCAGTTCTTGCATTTGAGCAAATACAAATAGGTGCGGTTAAAGGCCCAAAGCACAGGGAGTTACAGCTGGACACCAGCTTGTTTTCAGGAGCTGCAATATATGTAACAAACCACAATAGGTGGAAATGTCCTGCATCCAAGTCACCCAAAGAATGATCAATGTCCAGTGGCAGAGAGCTACTACTAAGGTAAAAGCTAGCTAATCAACTTTTTGTCATGTTATTAAGTATCACACTGGAGAACTGTAAATCTCATGTATCCTTGTTGTTCCCAGGATATTGTTATAACAACAACTTATTTAGATAAGAGAATTTCACAGGAGTGTGTTTTACAGAACATATGCATCTGTAAAGTTGAATGTAGCACTATGTCTGTGTATGAGCAACAATTGTACAGTGTTACTTGAGCGTTAGGCTAAAATTCACAAGTATTATTTACCTTTTTCCTCCTCATTGTGTAGTTCTTTTTCTAGTCACTGTCCTATTTCTCTAGACATTGCCCTTGATTATATGGGGCAAGCCCAGACATTCCAGGCATTTTTCCAGGAAAGTTTAGATGCAGAATGAAGCAACAGCAATAAGAATGCTATGTGTGATAAGTGCAGAATGAGCCATGATATCTTTGTTGGCTGTTGGAGAGGGAGATTAATTACTGGTCTGTCTCACTGTGTCTGAGTTGTGTGAGCTTCTGCTCTGACTGTAAGCATGGCTTTAGAGTGGATGGACTAACACCATATTCTCAGGCAAGGAAATGAGGGACAAGATCAGCCAAAGCATGAAAGTGCCGCAGGTGATTTTAAAGCTCAAAAATGCATGTGTTCCAAGAAAATTCTCAGCTTCCTGAGCCCAGGCTCACCTGCTAAGGAGTGGCATGGACACGTGTGTTCAAGTATGGGAAATGCTGATGTGCTGTGGTAACAAAAAGAAGAAGATGGCTTCTAGACTTCTAGACTTCTAGATTGAAGTTTTTGTCAGCCATTTCTCAAGGAGCTTCTGGTCTTGGCTGAGTGAAAGCCAATGGGAGGTGCCGATTTTGGCTTTTGCAGGTGTGCTCATCTAGCTCTAAAAAAAAGTTCACAGGCAGAATGGTGTTCTCTCTGTGTACGCTCTGCAGAACAATTTCTCCTCATTTCAATCACCTGCAGTATTGCTTTGGCTTTGAGTCAAGACAGTTTGCTTTTGCTACAGCCGACATCAGAAGACGGCAGTGGTCTGAGAAAAATTAAAACTAATTGAGAGTAAGCTGACAGACACTTGTGAAGATGTACAGAACATGGAGGGTGCTGAGAATAAACAATATAGACCACAAACTCACCTGAATGGAACAAGAGAGGACATTCTCTTGTGAAGTACTGGCAAACTCTCAATATGCAGCTCATAACCCTGCCCCATACTGAGGTTTAAGAAATCAAAGCCAGAGAATGAATTCCAAGTTTACTCAACTCTTACTCTCTGGATGCATTTTTGAAGCATAAGATAAAGCCATTCATTTCTGATAAGTTATGTTGCTTCACTCGTTTAAGTAAAATGACAATTGTACACATTGAAGTCACTACTATAAGAGACAGGATTCATGTGAAGATGACTAATAATCTCAGAGCTGTTTGCCATTTACAACAGGAATTGGGAGCATGGTTCTTTGCTGTATCCTACCCTTCCTGTTCCGTTCAAATTCCCGTTTGTGTAATTTTATCCCAGTTCCTCTAGACCTCCAGAGAATTCTTTAAGACCCAAGCCCCTACGTCAGACACTAGGTTTTTAAATGAGCATAATTTTTGCTGTCACTACTTGAATTTTGGTCTTTATAGGATCTCAGTAGGCCTCACACATTAATAGGAGGAACTTGAATGAAGTATGCATGTTCAGCTTTGTCTGTAATTATCTCACAGCAACAATGAGGTTATTTCTAGTGAGACTCCTAAAGATTTAGCATGTGTCACTGTTTTTTCTAGCCACTGAACAGCTGTCTTGCATATACCCATCTTCTCTGTCACTGTCAGTTTCTGTCTTTCTGTAAAGATTAAAATAAAGTTCACGTGTTGCTGGGTGTTTCAAGGAACACTATGCATCTATATCAGTGGCAAATCTTTCACCTGTAGAAATTGTCTTGATTACTTTAATCCTTATTCAGCAAGCTATTTATGCATGTGCCTCACTTTGGGCACATACATAATCTGAGTGGTAGATTTATTTGCATAGGGTGCAACATTGAATGGAGGAGGCTGTTGCCAGCATATTAACTCAACCAACGCTTTCATAATCTGCCACCGTAACTTCATTTACTCTCTATCATGAACAGGAGTGGAGTTTACAGAACTAGATCCTCAACGTGTGAAGTGCCCCTACTCTTAATGAAATATCTACTGTGGTTATTTTGGACTGCTTGTTTGTTGTTTAATTTTTTTAAAAGTTGTCTTAAAAAGACTCAATATCCCTAGCACCTACTGTTGGTGAGAGTTTGTTGAGTGAGTTATTTGCATGTGAAAGAAAAGCAGCTGCTAGAAGGTGTAGATAGCTGCTGGTTAATCTTTGATGATGTGATGGCTGCTGTGGGAGATTAAGTGAGGAATTTTCTCTCAGTCTCTACAGCCTGCGCTACACAGCCAGTCTCCAGACTACAAGGCTGTGAAAGACTCACATCCTTGTTGGGTCACTGGGTTATACCAGGGAAATTTGCTGCTCTAGTTTAGCTGAGTAGCTGCTAAGTTGATCTACACAGCTGTCATCAGCAGAACCACCAGACTTGTGAATCAACAGTCCCAGTCTTGTCTGGTTTAATTTCCACTGTGTAGGTATGGCTCCATCTGAAGAACTGTTAACACCAGAGCATAGGATGCACTATGAACTCACTCCATAGCATGCCCCAGGTCTTTTGTTTGTTTGTGCTTAATGTTTTCAGAAATTAAAAACCTCACTGGGAATTCAGGAATTCAGCCATCTTCTGAATGTGCTTCCAGGTTTGGATATCTGCTTTCTGACCCCAACATGGTCCATCTTTGCATAGTCCCAAACAAAGCTATAAAAACTAGTTGTGGTGAGCCACGACACGAAACAGTATTATTGGCTATTCTTAATTATTCCCAGTGTTTGTAATACTGTCATTCCTGCTGATCTAGGTAAGTGTGCTGTTGTGCTTGTCATTGTAGAGACTAACAATAAAAAATTGTTGCCATCTTAAAGATCCTGCAGTGGACAGGCAAGAATTATTAGTTCCCATTACAAAGCTATAGAGAGATTTGATGACTTCCCAAGGTATCAGATTAAACTGGTGTCAGAGTTTGGGACTGAAACATTTCAACATGTGGGAACACCCAAATCCTACTCAGCGTGAATACCCCAGAGCACTGCTCCGAGTCTCTGAAGTTCAGCTTCTGATACAGCAAGGACTGCAGTAAGTAGAGCAGCTGGGACAGTGTTCATCTCTCCTCATCCTGTGCTGTGACCTGACATTGTTGTGGGTCTCTTGCAGCCGTAAACATTAAAATCCATCACCTCCAAAACACTGAATAGTAAAGTGAAAAAAACCCAAGGTGGCTTGATTTGTGTGTATGTTTTCATTACAGTCACCATAGAAATAGATATTGAAAAATAAGGTAGAAATATATAGGTCATTCAAAATGTGTTCTTCCCTGGTATGGAAGAGGTTGGTAGTCTTTTTTTCCTGCAGTTAGGAGATAGGGTAAAGACTGACACTGAGAGTGGAAGTGACAGGTGATGAAAGAGAAAGAGAATGAAAGTGACTATTGTAACAAAGCCTTTGAATTAACAGCAGATAAAAAGAAACTTGAAGTAATTCAAGGCTAAAATATATGGATTTGTTTGTGTGTGATAAGGCAAAAGATACAGCACTAGCAATTAAAGCTGAACATCAGTTCTGCAGGCTACACTGCTCATTCATTCTGGAAAACAGTGTGATAATGAAAGGTGCACAGAAGGTATCCCAGGTCAAGGCTGTTGCATAAGCAGTTTGACTTCTGTAATATTGCAAGCTTCATCTGTGACAAAATGAATTAACTTCTTTTCATTAGTCCAGTCCACACCACTGACAAAGCTTCTTGGAGAGCTATGCTCATATTTGCCCTTAGCTATCAAAGGCTAACAAGTTTTAATACTAGCTAAGAAGTGAGCCAGAAAGAATCAGAGCAACATAACTTCCTACACCTGTCTTACCAACATAATTGCAACCTATGCAGATCTAATTAAAACATTGAACTTTTATTAAGTCAGACTTGCAAAGGGTCAAAACCCAATACCTGAGCATGTTTCTAATTTGCTTTTTCTACCACTGTGCCATTTCATTTTTCAGAAACTATCAGCTGCTCTATTGGAGGCACGTTGCAACAGTGTATTGCCTCCTGGTCCCTTCTGAGCATGATTCGCTTTACTTGTACCTTGTGCTGTCCTTCACACCTGGGTGAGCAGGGCATAAATGCTTCCATTCCAGTTTCAGAGCATATCAAATCTATCTGTCACCTCTTTACGCATTTGAGAATGATTAGGAAAAGCAGAAGGCAAAGCAAAATAAACATTTCCTTGCAGAATATTTAATAGCAATTTTGTCCCAGTTTGGCAAAATCAGAAACATTTAAGCAATATTACTTACAAGACGTGAAATGTTTGGGCGTTTGGATGATTTCAGAAGCTTTCATTTAATTTTTTGACATTTCAAATATTGTTTAATGTGTTATGCCATTCCATGCTGCAATGGGTAATATGTTAAAGCGACAGAGACTAAACAAAGCACTTCAGCCTAGTCAGATCTGGGTAATTCCAGAAAGGACTTTTTTCAGATTTTTTACAGAAAATAATCTACCATACTGTTGCTATTTGGGAAGAAAAGAATTCTGAAATATCAGAATTTTCTCTACATGGCACTACATTTCTGCATTTTGACTGCTTTTTATGGTGTAGAATTTGGTATGCTGAGACTTAGGCTGAGATACCACAAACACTATTAGACTGGTGCCAGCAAAAAACCCCAAACCTGTTCCATAAGCAGTCTGACTTATGTGTTGTTGCAAGCTTCCCTCCCCTTCCCAGGCCCCAGTTCTGATATTCTCCCTCTTTCTGTTTCCTGTCTGACCCTCTCATGTGCTGAGATAAAAGTCTTAAGTAGATCAGAGATCTGCGCTGAGTAAAAGTTAAGGAAAAAAGATATGAAAGTCACATATACACATATTTCAAGAGATCATTAACCTTTTGCTTGCTGAGTTATAAACACCATATAAAAGAGAGTCTGGCTTATTTTTTTTTGTTTTCTAAGTGAACTCAGGTTTTCAGAGAGCATAAAACTCGATTGAGCCCATCTATACTACAGCAGCCATCTCATGTAAAGCAGAAGGAAAACGTATATGAAGTAAAAGCTGAGTAACTGTATCCATATAGCATTTTGTGGCTGAATTATTAATGGCTTTGCTAATAGTCCTTGCTTTTTAGGACACAGTGTAGGTCTTATAGCACAAGCAGAATTGTAAAGCTATAGTTTTTCATTTAATTTGCCCTTTGAATGTTTTGCTGCTTCTTAGTGTTTTGTGGGAACTGTTAGTTACTACTGTAACTAGTTGCCTTAGCAGCTTAGGGGCCACATGTTACTGCCCTAAGACCTTTATGGCTGCCAAAACTGAGATTACCTCTTCTTTTATATAAACTTGCACCAACCCTTTGGAGTTATTATACCATGAAGATCTACACTACTTGCGGATTTGCCGCCTGTTTTTGTAGATACACCAGGATGTTTTAGCCTTCAAAAATGGCTGAAGACAGCCTGCTCTTTTGCTAAGCCACAGCTCCTCTGTTTGTAGCTCCTCTGTTTGCAGCTCCAGCTGTCATCTGGAAACTTGCTGGGTAGCTCTTTTGCTGGGAGCTCCAGCTTCCCACAGTGGTGGTCTTCACACACTGAGATGGAGACCAGTAAGACCACTCATGTGGCTCAGACAGGGAAAGGGAAATCTATAGTGTAGTCTGGTGCCAAAGAAGCGATTTGAAAGGCTGACAACATTTTTTTCTTGATTCCATTTTGAAATAAACTGTCTTTTCAGGATGGAGGAAGAACAGTAGTTCTGAGTTAGGCCTGGGAACTTTTAGCTGTTGCCTGGTTGTGAAGGAAAACGCAAAAGCAGATTGTGGCTTTAGGTCAATAGGTATTACAACAAGTTTTGCTAGTACCCCAAAACTCAGTTTAAAAAAGTAAAATATTTTAAGAATACCACGAGGCTTGGATTAACAGCCATGCACAGAATGACTCTCTGAAGAAGGTTTTGATTATGGTTTTATCTACTTTCAGAGAAAGTATTTTTTGCAGATGGCAGATCTCATGTCATTATATCAGTAGGTAGACTACCATGCTGGAAGATCACATGCTTAACTTAACTTTGCTAGTTTAGCAACTTATTTAACAGAAGCAGTTTAGAGAGAACATACTTGGTGATGCCAAGAATGATTGCCAAATGGGAAAAGGGCTGTACTGGATTAGCCTGCAAGCTCCATTCACTTAGTTGCCTCATAGACAGTGGGGTGAGTGGTCTCTGAAGCATGTCAGGTGGGAAATAGAAACACAAAACTAGTGAAGGGAAGTAGGATTTAGTAAAGAACAACGAGCACTGCTCTGTTGTACTCCATCAGTAACATCTGAAGCTATAGGCTCTCTACTTCTTTGGATACCATATGCCAGGAAAATATTTTGAAAGGTTTGAATTTTTGATAAGTCTTGATAAACCACTTGGCAATAGGAGGAGCAAAATAAGCCTCTTTTGACACCTGAAATACTATTTTTCAGATAATAAATTGTGTGGAAGCCTTGCTAGGCCTGAAAGCTAGTCAAGCTTCACAAGCAAGATATGGTCCAGTGTGAGAGGTATGTCAAAGCTGAATGGGTGCAGATTCTGAATTATCAGGCCCACATGGGTATATCCTCTGGAATGCAGGTGCTCCTCTGCCATATCAGGCCCCTTCCTGGAGCAGTTTATATGTGCTCTAAATTTATGTGAGCCTTAGTACTTTAAGTCAGAGTTCATACAGATAGAAAGGCTGAACTCTGTTGCTCTGCATTCTCTCTTTATAGAAATAAACTGCTTCTGCCTGACCTGAATCTGCGAAGTAGACTGCGTGTTTATTCCATGACAATTACTACATCAGGTGTGGAAAGGCGGAGAAAACTGGGCTATTTGTTTTCACCTTTGTTGGAGACAAGGGACATGCCCTTTTCTTACTAGGTTTTCTAAAAATAACTGTTCCATACAGTTTAGCTTTCTATTTGGTGTTAGAACTATGGAGATTCTGTGTTCATGTGGGCTGAGAGCAGGAAGATGAACACCATGTAACAGCAGGGGGATTAAGGAGAAGGGAACTTAAAACTGTGTAACTCTAAGGTGACTCAGGAGTCCTCGCTACCTCTCTTGGGCAACTCCTCTTTTTAATGGTCTGACGAAAATGCATGTGGAGCTCCATGCATACAAGAGTTAAGAGGAGCTTATGTCCTTCTTCAGAGCCTAAATCTTGTTGGTTATAGCTTTTAATTTAAAATATTTGAAACTCTGTGCTGGTTTGTCAACGTGTGGTCTTTTGGGAGATTTTTGTTACGCCTTTGTTATCATAAATGTTTCCTGAATCTTAGCACCAAGTATCAGCCACACTGAAAATGCATTTTTATCTGTTTGCACCTTTGTGCTCCTCACAGTCAGTGGTGACTTCAGTTTATGACAACTGAGAAAAGAGCAGGGTGGTGTATGTTTGTCATGACTTCATGTAGCTTTAGCATGAACTTTGCTTTTCTCTTTTTATTCTTGATATAAACAGATATGTTTTTTGCATCTCTCGCCAGATAAGTTTCACATATTTTTGAAGGCCTTATGACTGCTTCATATTTTTTTAGGATTAGAGAGACAGAGTTTATAAGAGATGGCACAGGTTTGTCACTTATAGCAACATTCTAATATTTTTCTCTAAGCATTTTTATTTCCTTTCAATACTGGCTTCCTCAAAAATAACCCCAACATTTCACATCCCAAATCTAATCACAGTGGAACTGGCATACTTAAGATAAAGCCAATACTGTAAGCATGGAATTAGTTTATGGTTTATTGACTGTACAGTAATTACAAATTCTTCTGATTAGTTGTACAATAATGGGAAAACAGTTGATAATGTTTTATCAAATGGTTTATAATGCTTCCGAAGTGCTTTAAGATTTACAGTATTATAAATGGTTATAGCCGAAACCTAAAGTGAGTTAGAATTAAAGCTAATTGTTCTGATCTAAAGATTTAAAAAAAAAAAAAAAATAAATAGAACTGCTTCATTTTTTTATAGAGCTGAGGTATTCTGAACCTGGGATCTGCTTGAAAGATAATTATTTTAGGAAGTTTGAGCAGAACGTTTGGTGCAATAAGTACACTTTCTTTCTAGCTTTTATGTTTATGAAGAAAGGTATATTTATTCCTGAGTAAAGCCTCTCAACAGGAGACACTGGAAACCTGACATCTGGAATGGAGATAATCCATTAGACTAAATGGAAAAAATACAGTTTGGTTTAGCCAGAACGTGCAGATTTAAATTGCATGCCTTGCCCATGTGTGTATTAACTGAGACATCACTAGGAAACCTGGATCTTGTTTGGTGTCCAGCAGATGGGTTGGATATTAAACTGATGAAAGAGGAAAGGCTACACCATGAGCACTAGCCTGACAGTAAATGTAGTTCGTCTATGTCATTTGCTGTGCAGAGAATTTGTGAATAGATGTTATAGTATTGAAGATTGTATTGCAATTGCACCACATTGGCATGAGGCAGCAGAGCTAGGAGTTGATGCGCAGCCTTGGGATACTGGACCTCTGTGCTCCTTGCTTCGCCATCCTAGTGTTCTGCTAGTAAATCTGAGCAATTGCTTATCAGCATTGTTTTGTCAACTTTGATGGTGCTATGCTGATTTACATCAGTGAACAGTCTACCTAACATCCTCATTAAAAATCAATATGAAGTGAATTGTGTTGTGTCATCCTTCTGTTTAACCCATGTGCCTTATCTGCCCTGGCATGAGGTATTGCACCTAATTTGAGTGGCCAGTCTAAATTCCTTTTAATCTATGATAATCTTTACTTAGTTTGACTTAGAAATTAATCAAGTTCTGCCACAAGTAACTAAGACACTCAGTCAAGCATGGGTCTTAGCTTGAAAACATGTGAGTGATCATGTTGAAGTGGGAGTTTAGCATGTGCTTATGTATCTGCCTAGACAGGGAATATAATTAAAGATCTAGAGCGATGTAATGAAATGACTATTGACTCAGTGACTGATACCAGAGTTGCATCATATTGCAAATTCAGCTTGACTTAGAATATAAATACACACCGCCATATCCCTTGTGTAGCTTTTATTTTAAACCTGAATTTTAAACCTGCTTCCACCTTTTCCTTCCATTCTGCAGAGAAGGCATGTATAATGCAACCTTCATTCAGTCTCACTAAACAGTGGCACAAGTAGACTGCTTGTGCTTCTTCTACCATCCTACAAACTTTTGTCAGAACTGTTTGTCCTTGTAATGACTTTTCCATTGTTGACTTGTGCCAAAGAAGGAGAAATGATTATTTGTTCAAACAGGAGGAATGTGGCAAAAGGAGTGTGAGCTATGTTATGAGGACATTGGATTTGCCACTTGATCTAAATGAAAGCTGAATGTCAATTAAACTTAATATATTCAGAGTTCACCCTATTTTGAAGCAGCAGCCACACATAATTAAAACATTTCTGACATGTCAGTGAGCAATGAATTACCATGCAGTGCAGCACTGTAAAGACATAACAAGCAACTCCCTGCTGGTGTATAATGTGCCAGCACATGGAAGATGATACATAGAATAAGATAAGGAATAACTCCCTAGAGACTAAGATACTTCAAGCCTAATCCTGAGGTGGTGTAGCAGGCATATATCTCCACTGAATGAACTAAAGCTCAACTGATTTACAGCAGTCTGGGTGCCAGAACTTTCTCATTAGTGAACAGGGATGGTGTTATCTATGTTACATCTTTTTCTTCTCCAGCTTAATAAAATTACTTCATCAGCTATGTTAAGTTTTCTCCATTGCTAGCCATCTGCTGCCAAGTCTCATCTTTCCACTTAGACTGATGCTGTACCCTTCTGCTCCCCAGTCTTACGTGCTGAAACATGACAAGTCATTCTTTCCTTTAATTGGGAATGTATCTTGACAGTGCTTTCCAGCTTGTGGTCCTCAACAACTTGTCAGGAGACTACAGAAAATTGCTACCTGTTCAGAAGGCTTAAATTTATGGTACGGGGATCTGTGCTTTCTCTGGAAAAATAGAGAGTCTGCAAATCCATAAAGGTTTAATGTCAGAGTCCTAGTCATTGACTTTTGCAGCCTGAGTGAGATGACAGCAGTGCATGGCAGGAGGGCAGGAAACATGCATAATTTGAAACAGGAGAGGTTGAGATTGATATAAGGAGAAACTACCACCATGAGAACAGCCAGGCAGTGGAGCTAGCTGCTCAGAGAAGTTGTGCCATCTCCATCCTTGGAGGATTTTAGAATGTGTCTGGACAAAGCATTGAGCACCCTGGTCTGATCTCATGGCTGACACTGCTTTGAGCAGGAGGTTAGACTAGAGACCTTCCATGGTCCCTTCCAACCTAGATTATCCCCTGATCCCATGACCTTCATGAGGATTACTTTTAGGCTGTCTTTAACATTTTGTTGATACTTCTGTGTTCAAAAGCACAGTTATATATGCAGATATACACATACATACGATATTCATTTTTTTTAATAAGGGTCACACTAGTACAAGCCTTTTGCTTGGTGTATTGGCTGCTCTAACCTCAGCAGTAAATCTAGCTGAACCATTTCTTACTGTAATTGTGTTGATGGTAGATTCTCTAACTGCTGGGGGCATTAGAGTTGAATCTGAGTTACACTGTTGGTGCCTGTTGCCTCTTATTGTGCCCATTTTGCATATTTGACCAAAAAAAATATAGATGGTATTTAATGTAGATTGTATTTGAATAATGGCAATTAAAAAACACAAACAGAAATCACTGGTTTAACATGTCCCAACATCTCCTGGAGCACTAACTTAGTAAGTACAATTTTCAGTAAATGTTCTTTCTTTAACAGGACTCCCACACAGCCTGTGCTTGCTTAGCTGATGTGTTCACTACCAATGCATGTTTGCAAAATTGTAATTAAATGCAGAACATTTGCTATTGTTGTGTATGTGGCCTCTCTAGGAGGGCATTTATCAATGGGTGCTTTTGTCCCAGTCCTGGGGTTATTCTAGTGCAATGGAAGACACGCAGATCAACAACTGTTTGCAAAATTGTGGCTCTGAGCAGTGACAGCCCACAAGGGAATTTTTCAACCTGCTGGTATAGTCCATGACAAGTGAGCAGTGGCAGGCAGAAGGGTTACTAGAGTTCACCAGAGGCCTGCAGAAAGCATGGATTACTCAATTCTCACAAAGCTTTTGCTGCCAAATGAACAGGAGAACACTGTAGGATAAATAGCTGTTATCTGCATTTAGAGGATGCCTTCCAAGTGAGATGGAAGGTGTTCTGCCTTACAGGATTATCTGGCTGTTCATCCTGCCACGTGAAACAGCTATCCTTTGGTTGTTATAAAACACAGGCTGTCAACATGAGGGCCACAGGATGGTTTCATAAAGTCACAGGCACAATTTATGTGGCTCTATAGAAGAAAGGAGAGGTCTTACCCAAAGCCTTTATTTATTTAGATTCACATATTATTTAGGTTCACTGATACAGTAGTTGTTTTGAAAGAAATTAAAGGCTTCTGATTATAACCAAGTCCATTTTGCAAGGCTGTATACAGAATTTCGGTTACCCTCTACTCTGATACTTTATTTTCTCTTTATGGTAAGAATAATCACAGATATTGAGATTCTGATATGGTTTCTCTCCTCTCCTTGAGCCTATCCTAACACAAACAATATATGATGGGTGTTCCTGGGGATAAACAACACTAAATCCAATCTGATGGGAAGTAACAGTTTACCAAAGTTGATGTAAAATATTTGACTTTTGGCTCAGATGTTCAGTTAGTGTATACTTGGATAGCTTATTTGGTCCTTCATGGTTTCATTACTAATTTTTGTGGGGGTGGAGCATGACAGATGTGGCAGAGAAGATAATGATGAAGCTATGACATCCACAAAAGTGTCAACATGACTCACGCACCTGTCTTTATCTGTAGTTATTATACACATTTGTTGCTCTAGAACATGCCTTCCTTGGCCATTGCTTTCATTCTCCATGTCACCCTATCTTATAGTGACCTTGCTACTATTTTGTAAACCTTTATTTGGGAAGAGGTCAGGAGAAAATAACAATTGAGACGTTGTCTTGAATTTAACTTCTTCTCAGTTGGATAAAAAATACATATCCCACAGGTGAGGTTTTGGGATAACTCATTGCAGCATGACTTTCTTCAGTGAACTTTTCTTACTGACTTAGTCTGAGGTGGGACTGGCACAACACTTCTTTGCTCCTTTTTTATAATTCACCACCTCAGCAAACAAAGCTCAATAGGTTTCACTGCTTCCTGTTCTACTAGGCCACCGCATGTCCTTTCACAGGCCACACCATGCAACCCAGCAAACTCTGCTTGTTTCCATCAAGTGAAGGAGAATACTTCCTTATTTTTCCACTTCCCCTTCCTAATACAACTACAGAAAGCCATCTGCCTAATTGCTACCTATTACTCCAGCATAATGTTTATACTGCTCTGTTGACTTTAAAGGGCAGATTAACTCACGAGTGACTTGGCCCAGTTTCCCCACCCATTGTCATATATTCTGTCTGGCTTTCTTGGTTGACCATGCTCGGAACAGGAGGTTGGACTCAAGAGCTCCTGAGGACCCTTATGACCTGAATTATTTTGTTATTCTCTGATTAAGTGATGTTGACTGAAAGGTGTCATCACACTTCGACAGATAATCTTCCTTTCATGCTGTATAGTGGAAAATAACCACTAACATAAGTAAAATAGTGGATGGCTAGCATGGAATTCAGTTTGCATTGTGCTGAATAATATTGCTGTGGGTTGGTTTGTGTTGTGTTTTGGTTTGTTGGTTTGTTGGTTTGTTTTATGTGGATTATTCTGTGTTTTCAGTGGTATTATGTTTACTGTGGAAAAACATTTCTTGCTGAAGTATTTAGTGCTTCCTGACAGTTCCAACTCTGGTACCACTTGAGATTAGCAGGTTGACAGGCTCTTACTGCCTTTGAAGCTTGGCCTAGGGAGAATATGTCTTTTTTCCCCACCCTTTGCCCACGGTGTAATCACGAGGAGCTGAAGTGTATTTTATCTCATGGCACAGCTAGGTTTTTATTTTTAGACACTAAATCATGTCTTTGGAGTTATGTTCTCCTTTAGTTATGACACAGCTCTCTTTTTTAAAAGACAGAGTAAGATCCTGATACTAATCTAGGGTGCTGGTGAGGGTTTTACATGAAATCACTGATGTCCTCTACAGGTGCCTATAATGCCTTGACCTATGCTGCTTGCATTGAGAAAAGAAACTTAGGACCGATTTTATGCAAATGATTAACTATAAAAATAAAGAAAACATTTCTTCGAAGTTATACTGCTTTTGGTAATACTTAAGATTAAAATAATACAACTACCAAATCAAACTCATGTCAGCAGGTTAACACCAGGCTGGCTTGTAATAAAAATTCCCTCCAGTATTAAGCTATTTTATGAACACAGCATATCAATCTGTATGAATCCCAGGAAGGAATTCAAGGAAGAGTCCAGTGACTCCAAAATCGTGATTACAGTGTTTTACCAAAGGCAGTAACTTTAAACAGTAAAATAAGGGAAGCAAAATAAATTTTGTGTCTGAACAGCAGCATTAGCCTGGGTGCAAAGCCTCCGTGTAAGATGTCTGGTCTCATACACAGTTTAACATTTCGTCACTAGTTCTCTCTGTAGTTCAGGCAAATGAAGCTAGACAACTCTTGGCTGGCTGTTTATAACTCAATGATTTTTACTTTTTCAGGTTGCTCAAACAGAGAATGGAGACCATGCTTTTTTGAGTGCCCGTATGAGGCTGTTTAGGACTGTAGAGCTTCTTTTGTAGAGCTGCTTCTCCTGCCTATTTTTTACACTACATAGAAGTGCATAGGGCAAGTTATATTTTTATACCTCTTATGCCTCCATTGGGAAAGTAAAAACCTGAAAAGGGTGTGGAGGAGATCATGCTCAAGATCCTCCATGGCAGCGCTTTGCCCCAGTTATGATGTTTTTCAGTTCGGCAGTGTCAGCATCATTGCATAGAATAAAGCCTCGGCTCTGAATCTAAAAGTACAAAAGTCAGTATTCGGAGAAAGCTCTCTCCCTTTCTTCCAGCTTCCTCGTGGCTGCATCCCGCCTGACATGTTAGTGGCTTGTGGAAGGCTTACCCACAAGCTGGCAGAAGTAACAGACTGGAAGGGCCCAGCTGCTAACTTTCAAAATGCAAAAGCAATGTAAACATCTTATAGGCAGCACAGTTCTCTTAGAGAAAGAAGAGCTGGCTCTGCACTCAAGAAAATCAGGACTGTTGCTCAGTATTACTTCTTGTTTGCAACCTCCCTTTTGGCTTTCTTCAGGCGTAACAAGAGGCAGGGAAATTTGTTTGCTGATGCTGCACTTTCCTGTTTCTGAGGTAGTAAGTCTGAAGGTCTGGAAATACAAGCCACTGAGCCCTTACCCTTGATCTTCACTGCCTCTACTTTGCATACTTGCTTCACAAGCTCCAGTACAGCAGGCACATCATAAGCTATTTTCAACTTGGCAGAGTCAGCATCTGCACGTCAAATGAATCCACAGACTCCTCTCCTTCCTTGCTGTGGATGTGTAAGTATTAAGTAAGTCTGCTTTTGGAGAAAGCAGTGTGAACATCTTATGGGCAGACAGCATGATTCTCCTTGTCAACTAGACCATTCTGTAGACTTTATATTTAGGGACATAGACTACAAGTGAATCAGCTCACCTTTTGAGTTTCATCCCCGTAGCAATAAGCTGATAGATAGCCAGTGGTTTAGTATTGGTTGGATTTTCTTAGCAAATCGAACTTGAAATATGGGAAGTTTATTTAAGGCCTGCATTAACCTGCACATTTTTTTCTCTCATGCTGCAGAGCTATAGGATGGCGAAAACATCACAGAGATAGGTTAAAATGTTTAGCATGTGTTGACAGGCAAATCCCAACTATTTTTTCTCATTAATTGTCTCATAATAATTAGAAAACTGAGTTGTACCGTTTATCCACAGCACTCTTGACAGAGATTGAGATGGGGGTAAACATTTGCCTCGAAGGGACAATATCCTCCACGAAGACTATGAGCTGGTGGTACAGGCACCTTACCATCGCTGGGTCACATCTATGGGCCACTGCGAAGATGCAGGCAAGTAGGGTTCCTCTTTCCTGGCTGCCTCAGGTGATCTGCATAGAGATAGGGAAGGCAATGCCAGGGAAAGGCCCATGCAAAGGATTCTGTTTATACTGGGCAGAGAAATACAACTTATCTTGGACAGTTCTGCCACAGTAGTCTATGTGGTTTGGGTTTCTTTACAGACACAGGTGGTTTGAAAAATATTTGCTGAATTTGTTTTAATCTGTATTTATATATTTTCAATATTGCATTAGGAAGAGATTTATTTTGAAAATATAACACGCCAAATACGGGCTTATAAGGCTAAGAATTCAGAGATGGTCTTTCTGTGTATCTCTCCAGCTTGGAATTCAAATAGGGAAAAGCAGACACTTCCTGAGCAGCCTTGCTAAATGTAAAATGAAATTCAGATCATAATACAAAGAGTGAAAGTTATTGTGGAGTTTTGCATTTGTAAGGTATTAAAGTGCTAACAAACCAGAGAATCCATAGCAAAGGCTTCATGTTGACTACCTGAATGGAGAAACTACACTCCAGATCAGGATCTAGATCTTTCTGAAAACTTCTGGAATTAGTTGACAGCACAGTTCTGGCAGGAACCTAAAGGTCAGTGGTACCTTGAGAAATTCTGTTAGATGGGAGTGGGAGTGGGAATGGGAATGGAAATAGGAATAGGAATGCAAAAGGAAATGGAATGAGAATAGCAAGTCTGGATGTTACTGTCTTGTTAACTATCTTCTGAAATTTCATCAGAGACTCCAGAGTGAGGTTATGTTGTTTGGATGACATTTGATCTTAGTCCTTTCATTTCCAAGGCTCCATGCAAGAGGCACGATACAAACCTTGTTATGTTTATGGAAGCCTCAAACACTTAAAAAATGCCCGTAGGTGTGCTCAGGAAACAAAAGATTGAAAAGTCCTGAAATCCAAGGCTATCCAGTAACTTTTGGTCCTAAGATACTTAGGTCTTTTCAAAGATTTTATTCCAGAAAGGAAAACAAGGATGGGTTAACTGCTTGTGCTCATATACATTGAACTGAGGTAGCTTTCTGAACAGATATAAAAATGTAAACATATGATGCTGCCCCTTTTAGATCCTAGTTCTTGAATCAAAATAGCTAGTTCACAGAAGTAGCAGAATTCATAAATCTTGGCTTGTTTGGATGTGCTTGCTTTTTCAACTTATATCAAAGCCGCTTTGTCAACTTACTCCTTATTAGACACCAGTAAAAGAACTGCAGAGCAAGTTTTTCTGGTCAGTTCAGTGCGGCTCTGACTAGAGTCTTCCAGTGGCTGGGGATCCCCGAGCATCTCTGTCCCATGTGTATCTTTTGCTGTTAACCAGTGTTTAGTGCAGCCTTTCCCTAAGTGAGCATGCTGATAGAGTCACTCTGATGCCCATTCACCTATTTTTCTAAAACAGAAAGGAATTCTGTATCTTTGTAATTGCTTTCACTGTCAAATTTGACTATGGTTTCAGAAGTTATTAGTGACAACACACAGATCTGTAGCACATGACTGCTGAAACTTGCTTTCCCATAGGACACCACCAGGATACATAGACCAACAGATGGGCAAACAGGGTTTTCCACTCTAAAGTGGTACACTTAGCATTTGGGCACACTTCCAACTTCAGCCTAGGATTTCGTTGTCTTTCCAGGGCTCCATATCTGTGCCTTGACCTGCCCTGGTAAACCCAGCAGTGTGCTCTGAACTTGAGAGCTGTTAAAACTCACCCATCCTTTTCCCACCACTTTGCACACCCGCCTGCAATTTCTTTGGTCATAACTTTGCTGCTATTTCTAGAGGGAAAAGTGTTGAGAGTCCTTGGTATCTGCGGGTATATAAGATATCTCCAAGCAGAACAAGCACACCAGGATCAGTCTGCAGGCACTCTCCTCACAAGGTTGTCATTATGCCCATGCAGCAGGTATGCTGTCAAAGATATCAGGCAAGAATGTAAGGAAAGGGAAGGGCATCTTGAATGTATTTGGTTGTAATGAGATTCCAGATAATTTTAAACTGAAAGGTATCTCTTTAGCCCACATGTGAATGACTATTTATGCCCTAAAAACGTGATTACGTCATTCATTTCCCAGTTCAGGTGGAATAGGTAATGCAGCTGAGGGAAGGCGTATGTTGAAAGGAGATCTAGTGGCCTCTTTTACAGGTAGGTGCCAGAAAATTCTCATCAGTGTTTATACAACTCACCATTCCTGTCTCCGTCTCCTCATAGACCTGGATAATAATAGACATAGCACATATCTCATTGGGATTCCTATGGAGAGCAATTAAAACTTTGAAGATGTAAATGTTTAACATTCTTCATAGTCCAGCTGGAAACAGGAAATGCCAGAAATTACATAAGCTCTCTAGGTATGAGTAAGCTCCGTGTAAGCATCTGCTTCTCGTCTTGGTTAATTGTTTGGCAGCACCTTGCATAATAAGGGTCTGATTCTGAGTGAGAATCAATGAGGCCTGCCTTATTATAAATGACATTAAATGATAATCCAAACTGTTGGCATTTGTTCTGTATCCATAGCCAGAGCTGTAGTTCCCCCTCGCCCTGGCACCGTCCTCGTAGTATGGAAAAAGGCAGAGAGACTACTTCTCCGGACATTACATTTGTTATTTCCTTATTGTATCCTCTAAGGAAAAACAAATATAATCCAGACAAAGCACACATTTTCCATCAAGGGAGAAGATCAAAAGGCAGTAGCAAAAGGAGCATTTTGCTGTGGTACTCACAACAGGGGAGAAGATATGCTGATGTTTGTCTGCTGTTGGAGCATTGTCATAGGGAGAGGCATCAAAAAGCAATATGATACAAGAACTGTAGGAACTGGTGAGTGTTTGCCAGCATTGGATGACATTTGCCTGGGAATTCCTAAGGAATCAAGGAAGAAAAGGCTATGGTGGTGACAAAAATTATGCTCTTTATCGTTCAGAACAGCTGCTTGGCTGGAGAGTCACCCATGTTATACTACTCTTCTAAGAAAAACTGTTAAAAGGAAATATTCTGAAGCAAATCAGAAATTTGAGGACAAACTTCTTCTCAGTGAGGGTAACTGAACGCTGGAACAGGCTGCCCAGGGAGGTTGTGGAGTCTCCTTCTCTGGAGACATTCAAAACCCGCCTGGACGCCTTCCTGTGTAACCTCATCTGGGTGTTCCTGCTCCGGCAGGGGGCTTGGACTGGATGATCTTTTGAGGTGCCTTCCAGTTCCTAACATTCTGTGATTCTGTGATTTTGTGAAATCATTAGAGATGGACTAACAGCATTGTAATGTGAACAATATAATAGCAGCTGGAATAGTCTTGCCTGTATAAATCATGCTTCTGGAGTATATTTCTAAGGACAACTAGGGGAGCACATTCTTAGATGCTAGGTTCCCAATCAATATAAAGCATAGAATCATAGAATATCCTGAGTTGGAAGAGACCCACAAGGATCATCAAGTCCAACTCCTGTCCCTGAGTATGACAACTACACAGTTCACACCATGTGTCTGAGGGCATTGTCCAGTCTCTTCTTGAACACTGTCAGGCTTGGGGCTGTG
>VWYH01007038.1:150504-180520 GCA_013399365.1 Pampusana beccarii | reverse complement strand
TCCCAGCATCCTTTTGACCCTGCGAGATAGACCTTTCTCATGTGTCACTGTCCGGACTGGTGTCTTATAAAACCAGCCACTATCAAAGAATCCAAATCCCTGCCTGTAGCATCGGTCCAAGTACTTAGAACCCTCATCAGAACGTATTTCCACAGAAGTTAATCTAAATATATTTCCAAATGAATTAATAAACAAAGAATACTCTTGTTCATCAGCATGCACCCCTGGAAGCACAAGGTCAGCATCTGTCTCTGCCTGCAATCTCCCTCTGAGACTGGATACTGAGCCTCTGGATCCCTCATCACCAGAAAGGTCCATTGCTGCAGAGTGTGAAGGATGCACACGATGCTTCCTAATACACACGTCTGAGAAAAAGAAAGCAGAGCCTGACTCTCATTTGTCTGTGAAAAAAACCTTTGTGTCCTCACTGAGATCTCTGCTCTGAACCTCTCCTCCCACATTGTTCTCTGCCTTGGCTTTGGGAAGTGACATGGTTTCTACAGGGTTTTGCAGATGTGCCTTACACCAGACCTGTGATCTTCATCAGCTGCATAAATTCCAGGGAATACTGCAGAGCCTATAGCTCCTTTTAATCCATAAATAGGATCTGCGATGCCTCACTGAGGACAGACAACGGAAATACCCTGATTTTAGATATTAAACTACTCTAAAATATAAATCCAAGGAGATCTATATGCACTGAGTAATATATGTATTCCTCATAACAAGCAGCATAGCAAGTGTTTAAACCTATCATCACTCTTATTACCATGATATTTGTCTCTCTGGAGTTTTTATCTGATAGTATTTGGGTTTTTATAGGTGACTCTCTAACCCTACCTCACAGGTATTTTTAATTGTGGGTGTTTATGCTGGTTTTAATTAGCCATTCTGCACAATTTACATATATGGTCAAAGGTGATTTGTGATCTCAGGGTCTGGATTAATTTATTGTGTTTCCAGTCTCATCTTGTTTTGTGTCCCTCTCATCTTTGCTTGTACTCTTTACCTTTTTCTTCTAAGTCCAGAGAGCCTTCTGTTTTCTCCAGCTGCCTCCTTGGCTTTCTCCATAATTCTGATGCCTAAGATTTGCCAAAAATTTTGCTGCATGGATCTCTGCCACTTCAGATTTCCAAACTCTCCCCTAGAGTTGGAGGACTGAAGCAATTCAAAGCATGGCTGAGGGAAAGAGAACATGCAGTTCAGTTCCCCTCACTGTGTCAGCAAGAACCAAAATGATTTGCTGCCACACAGTGATGGGAAAATCTAGGCTAGATACAAGAGCAGCAGGGAGAGAAATATTTGAACATACCTTTACCCAGGTGACATAAGAGTATTTTTACTGCCCTATCTTTCTGCTTCCTTTCACACCCTCAGAGCTGCTCACTTACATGCGTCTGTCTATTCATTAACATCTAATTAAGGCATACATCTGCTGCAGCTTTACATCAGCACTGCATTCCTCCACATTAAAACAGCCTGGAGCTTTCTATCTTTTCTTCATATTTGTTTCCGGTGCATTAAGAGAAGAGAAAGAAAAAAAAAAGCTTTTTCATGCTGATTGACAAATAGAGGGAAAACAAACTCTGGGCTTTGAAGAGGATGAAAGAGCAGAATATGTTTCTCATCCAAAACCAATCTCTCTTCAGGGATGTGCCCCAGAGAGGCAGGGAGATTTTTTTTTTTTTTTTAATTAAAGGCACAAAGAGAAGAGTATCACAGATGTAGACATAACAGTCAAGACAGAAACTAGCTAAAAGCAGAGGTTTTGTCGTTTTTTGGCTGTGGGAAGCAGCTGTACTCTATAATTTTACCCCACTTATTCATCTGCTTGTTTCCAGTCCATTTGTTCATATCCAAAAGGTAAACAAATGCCACAAATTAATGGCCATGATTTCCTAACCAGATTTCGCATCATCCCTTGGCAGGCATTACTTGGAGATCACCAGTGACATACACAACCATGTTCCAGAAAGCCTTTCTAACTGATAACAAGCCCTTCCCTCCCCCCATCCCTTCTTAAAGAGTATATTCGCAATTGTTTCTGACAGGTCTGAGAAATGGAGATGAAGCAAGCAGTCCCTGTGTCTGCTGGAACACCTAGTCTTGGTCACTCTTTCTGATCAAGGACAGATTTCTCCTCTGAGTTATAAAATACAGAACTACAGGAATGACCCTGAGCATCTTCCAGTCATCCCTAAGTATATCATTGCTTGGCTGCTGGACTTGCTTTCTACGACCTTTCCAACAAGTGTAACTTGCAATTTCACAGATATGTTAAAATGCTAAACTTCAAACCAGAAGCAAAATGTATAAACCAAAGGGCTTTATGATAAAGCAGCATTCAGCTGTTATTTTTATCAGAAGTGTCTGTAGTTTCTTCTCAATATAAAAAATAGCCCACTGTGGCATTTCAGCAGAGAAACATTCACCACAAAACAGACTGCATTTAGCAAGGAAGTGCCGCCTGCCTCACTGCCAACAAGACTTCCACACAGTCCACAACTCTCAGGCAATATTGTATATATTGGTAACATTATTTATATGGTGGCTGTCATCACTCCGGTTCTTTGAGTTGCTGATACTCCAGAAAAATTTACTGTTTAATTACTTAATGTGGAGCTCTGGCAGCAAAGCACTTAGAGATATGGTCACATCTATTATTTTCTGAGAAAAGTTTCCATATATTTTGTCTGTATCTGCTTGAAACAGAAATACAGTTTTTATCACAGCTGTGAGAAACAGAATTGGCATACCTATAATTCAAAAGCTGTTTTGCTTTTATTTATCAATTTGATTATAATTATATTTATTTTGCTCTTTGATTGACTTTGAATTCCCTCTGATAAGACAGTGTCTTTTGTACACACAACTCAAAAATATTTGAAAGACTTAAATATTGCTAACATACGTAAACTACAAAGTAAATCTTTGTGGATGTATTTTGAGTGGAGATCTTTTTTCCTCTCCTCCTTTACACAGCAGGCCAAAAATCTCACATAAATGATTTTTTCCTGAGAGTTTTATCTTATTTTGAGCATTAAAGTATCTTTTGTAAGACACTGAGACTTGATTTAGAAGCTGCCAGTGAAAGAGAATCCATCATAATCAGAGGAAAGTTGTTCCACTGATTAATTAGTCTTTGAATTTGCCTGAGTCTAGCTTACAGCTCCTGAGTCTCATGGATCCATCTTTCTGACAGAAATATCACCCACAATAAGCCTTCTCTTCCCACTACCACCTCTTAATTTTCTCTTTGATGCACTAAGTAGATTAAATTTTGATTTCTCCTTAGAAAAAAATATTTTCCTATTATTCTTTTTTGAATCCTTTCCAGTCCTTCATGAGTTAGGCAAATGAAATAGCTAGAAAGAAACATGCAAGTCCCTCTTCATGCCACGACAACTGCAAAAATACCAGTCCCTTGTTCATATATGATGTTCCCTGACTAATTCCTCAGAAGTTGTATTGACTCTTAGCGATATTAGATTGCCCACTTACGTTCAGTTGTTTCACTGTTCTCATGCTCTTCAGTTACTTATTTCAAGGATGAAGTCCCAGTATCACAAGACTGAAACAATTTCTGTGTGCCTGGAAATACAGCCTTGTAAGGCAACCACAAAAACCAGTTTCTGTTGAAGTACTTGTTTATTTTTGTGTGTGTTTCAGAGCAGCCTCTATACCCCACATGTAGTTTACCATTATTATTCATTCATTAATTCTGTGTCATTAGAAATTTTATAAATGTGGTATTTACAAGTCTAGTCCTCTTGGATTAAACTGGACAAAGAATAAAAAGCAGCAGCATCTGCCCAGAAACCAATCCATGGGACCATGACTTGAACTTTTACAGTTATTCTCACTGAGCTGCTGCTTCTGTGGGTCTCTTGATTTTTAGTGGTAATTTTCTCATCACAAAATTGTTCCAGTGTATCGCCTATCTCAAAAATGCCTTGGATTTTTATATCACAGAGATGACTTTACACACCTGAGATATCAAAAATACTTGTTTGTGTCATGCCATCAGTCTTATATATAAGGCATGCAGATGACATTAATTATACTGCCATTCCTCCTTGCTTTCCTATTTGTGTCACACCATTGCCTTTCCGTGATTTTGCCATGAGCACTCACCTTATGGTTTCCTAGGCAAATTTACTGAACACCTTAAGTAATTAAAATTTTAGTGATTACTGATGAAGTAATATAATATTATTTAATTATTAAATATTATTAAATCATTATAAAAATAAGTAAATATTTATTATGGGATTAGTTTATTATTAAATTAAATAATTACATATATTAAATATATTGAATATTATTAAATAATATTTAATGAAGTACATATGATTATGTATTTCAATGTTCCCATTTTTTCCAAGACTTGTAAAAAAAACATGTCTAAGGGACTTCTTTTTAAAACAACAACAAAAAGAAAATTAAAAAGAACGGGAAATGTAATCAAGTACTGTTTTTTCAGTACCTGCTACAATTAACACTAGAATAGGAAGGTTTTCATTATTAATGTAAGCTCTAATATATTATTATAGTATCCTGCTCCTTTTGAGGTAACGTATTTGTAAGTATATATTGAACACTACAGCTTTTTGTGCATCCTAAGATGTCTTTCAGACTGGACCTGTACAGAGATAATATAACTATGTTAGCAGAAAAAAATAAGGTGATTATAGTACCAAGTTTTGTAGAAGTTTAGAGCAATAGATCAGAATTCAACACAAAGTAGAAAGAAAGGATTCGTGATAATGCCTGTGAATTTGGAAATCCTATTTTACTTTCTTGCACACGTATATCCAGTTTTCCTGATGAAGACAAACAGATGTAGTGGAAGAATCTTTGAATTCCATCATAATTTTACTTAATACTGGCAAAATATTCTTTTTATTGGTGAATCATAATTCACGGGAAAGCAGAAGCTGCTTAAAGAATTTATAACTTGGAATGGTCAAAAAACTGAAAAATAAAATTGGATAAAATAATTTTTATTTAATTTACTCAATCTCCTTGAACTGAGAGTACAAGAAAAGAGACTTAAGAATCATTTTTTTCCTCATTTTTCTGCAGTTTTGAAACTGAGAAAAACGAAGCAAACACAAAAAATAAAAATGTGGAGTGTTTTCTCAGAGAAAAAAAAAGTGGAAAATAGTAAAAGAATAAAACTAAATTCTTCTTTGAAAACTTTTTATGAACCATCTCTCTTTTTGATTGACTCTAGTTGTGTCTCACCCAGAGCAGGAGCAGAAACAATTACCACATGATACAATAGGACACAGTTTGAATGGCAAATCACTGGGATGAAATACTGTAATATTAGCTACATAAGTGAAATGGGTTGGAACAAACTATTCAACCAATTTCAAATAATAAACTAATTAATGCAAATTGTGATGTGTTCATGGAAAAATAACAAACGCAAAAAGGGCAAATTTCATTGTCAAATTAATTGTTCTCAGGGAATAATTCACCTAGCTGCAGAAGACAGAAAAGAGCTGAATGCTAATCGGTAGCAATGTAGAGAACACAGCACAGAAAAAAAAAGATAATTCATAGATGGCAATAAGTCTAGTGACTGCGTGGAGATAAAAGGGAACTAGACAGATGCTGCTGAGTCTCTTAAAAAGATTGACACGCATTAGGTTTAAGCCCATGTGTTAGATTTTGCAAAATTAATATTTCAGACTGTAAGCTCTTCGAGAAAGTGTCTTAAAATGAATGTGCAGCATGTAATGGAAAGAAGCTCTGCTCTCAGCCAGGTTAACTAACATAAAGGAAATGTTAACAGTTAATAATAACTAATTATAGACCTATTTGTCTCATTCCGCTAAATTTTGTAGAACCTCAATAAAACATTGTATTAGAATAACCATATAAAACACAAATCTTGCAGATTTATAATACATTCATGTTAAATGCAATCTGTGATCTTCTGTTTTATTTTTTTGTCTCTTTGACAGTACTCTCACACCTGATGGCTGGACACTGTGGTCCCATAGAACCAGCTCCTATTCCAGTAATGCAGAGCTGCCAGGAGGGTTTTGAGTCATCTGTGCATTAAGCATCTTCTCAGCATTTGTGTTTCATTGTGGCAGAGCAGCAATACATGCACAAGTGTATACGCACAAAGACCTGAATGCACAGCTCATTTCTTTCTGGATTGTATTGCTTAGTTCAGGAAAGGGGTCAGAGAAAGGGAACTGTGATGTCAGCTGTCATTGATTTCCAAGATAAATAAGGAATTAACCAGCAAAATCCTGCCCAACCAAAAGATAACACTGCTTAAGTATAGTCCAAGAGGTAAGCAAAGGGTTAGCCTTGATGAAGTACCAGAACTGGTTTTAGATAATGTTAATTTCACATAGATGAATGTAAATACTTTGTTTCAAGGCCAGGAATGCTGATTTTTTTTTTTTCCTCTTTTTCAGTTTCAACTCTTTACTAGTCATATCCCCAATGGCAATTAAGGAATGCATCACTGTTTACTACAAGCTTAAGTTTCTGTACTAAAAATATCTGATTTTGTTCTGCATTCTTGATCAAACATATTTTAACAAGATAATAATTATAGGCACACTCTTCAGCTGTCAAATATATGTTAAATGGGGAGACATTTATTAAATGTGAATGCTAATGCCAGGAGAACCAGTTACTGCGGCATTTCTTAAAAAAGAAGAGGAGAAGATGTTCAACACCTGCACACTGTTTTGTAGCAAACTACTCTAATTATCACATTTTGAGATATGATTAGAGCACTAGAGGAAGCTTTCCAAATGCCATTAATTATGGATGTGATCTTAAATTATTCACTTTGAATATTTTTTCTTGCTATGTGCCTTTTATCTTTCACTAGCTTTTTGTTGCATCCTAGAACAGGTCCAATTAAACCTCAAATGGAAGCTTGTTACGCTAAAGAAGAGGTAAACTGAAAATTAATCACCTTTCTTTTCTAAGGTATTTGTTATAACAATGGAAAATGTGGGTGAAAGTAAATGTTTTTCCTCTTAAACATTCATTGTTCTCTACCTCAGCCTCTAGTAGTATTGGAAGAGTGATACTCATGCATTCATTAACCACTAAAAATTCCATTTCTCACTGAAGCAACATCCTGAAATGCAACAAAATATCTTTAATCATTCATTCTTAATTCCTTTTAAAAAGTACTATACCAAGTAAGTTATCCAACCCTCTAGTAAAGCATATGCCATATGTGGAGTCTAATAACTTTTGACTAACTGAAGAACCTTTTCCCAGTTCACACACCACTAGACTTTCAGGATAAGTCTGTGCAGAGAAAGGAGGATGCCACTGTGAAGGAAGGAGACAGAGACAGGGAAGAATGGAGTCAATGTAAGAAAAACGAAGGAGATGTGATCGAAACTGAACACAGTCCAAGGTAAGCAGCAGACTAGGAAAGAATGATAGACAAAGGCAGTAAGGAAAGAGGGACCTAATTTTTAAAGTAGAAAAGATGGCAACATCTGGGCTGTTTTGACATCCAGGCTGCTGTGATCAATGCATTTCTGAGCCTGCTTCTCCCTGCACTGATATGAGTCCAAGATCAAGGCCACTGGGTTTTTGTAGCTTTACATGGATACTGCTGGAATCTTGAGCACCTGGCACAGTTATCACAGTGACTAAATCATGTGCTTGTATGTACTTTCTAAGTACCTCTCTAATGAAAAATGTGGACAGCACAGTGAACAAATTGCTTTCACTCCCTCTTCTGTCTTTTACATTTTTCACTTCCACATATTAATCTGACACAACATTTTTGCAGAGATGAAGTGAACTCGTATGTCTTTAAAAATAAAGTTTATATCTACACATAATACAGGCATAGTACAGGGGACATGCACAGGAGCTTTTTACTAAGCACAGCAGTGAAACAACAGTACTGCACGCTATGACTGAATATTGCCCTGGACTTTTTTTGTTTCTCCTAGATTTAAGTTCCTTCTTTAAAGCTTCCTCTTGGGCCAGCTAGAAGGTACTAATACATACTTGTTTTCTTAAAGACTGCTGATAAAATCCAGTGAAAAGACAATTGTCTTAAAAGATGTTTAAAACATGTGGCTGTAGAAAACAGACAGGAGACCAGCTGTACTCTGAAATGGAGTGCTATCACTTCACACAATAGCCACATCCTTCTTAAGGGTAAACAGAGCTGAAGTTGATCTCTGGATAGAAAAACTCCAGGAAAAACACATCTAGTAGCAATTATTCCAAAGTCTGCTCTCCCTCTGATTCCGTGATGTTTGGTTGGTGTCATGCGCAAGCTATAATCTTACAGATAAGGGCAGATTTCTCTTGCATTTGACATCATTAAAGCACTTTAGAGAGACTATTTCTGACATTCTGAATCAATACCTTATGTGGCTATTACCCACAGTCTACTAAAGCACTTCTGATGTTTAATGTTTTACCTTGTGTTATTCATTAACTTCCTCTTGTCTTGAAAATAACTCCTATGATCTTGGCATGAGATGGTGCATTCCCAGACACTACCAAGAATTCACTCACATGCTTGTGTGGGCTAGGGATTAGGCTCAAAACAAGTAAACATCCCATTCCCTATCCTTAATAAATCAATGGAGTTCGCATCATCTCTCACAGCTGCATGGTAGTATTAGTTCCATACTGGACAATGAGAAACCCTATAGAACTCAGTGAAAATGCAAAATGCAATCTTCCATTTATGAAAATGGGAGAGAGGGGTATTACTGTCCCTTGCAACCTCACCTATTTTATTTCTCCATGTTCATACCTTATCATCCACAATCACTTGAGACTCTAAGATACCATAAAAGAAGATTAGGACCTTCCTGAGCTCATCCTTCCTAGCTCTCAGGCTCTTGGCACTGTACTGCAATTGCTCTGTGCAGTGAGCAAGGTGCTTTCTGCCACCTGGAACCTGTTCAAAGTCACCATCAGGTGGCAAATATCTATGAAAAAGATAACATTTCTAACCAGTCTGTCAGAAAAAGGAAAGTTTCATGGCAAAAGCAGGTGCTAATGGAAAGGAAACCTATCTTTAGTGTTATGTACACACTGTTTGGCTTATATCTTGAAGTTTTGAAAGAAAGAAGTTATTGATTTTGTAAGTTCATGTTGCCTTTACAATATTGACAGTTGCCTGCAAAAGTGTACTGAGAAAAGAAAAACTGAATAAATGCAGGAAAAAGAGGAAAAACTGAACAGGAGGCAGGGAACTATAATGGAACCCAAATCCTCTGTGTTAAGTTCTCTGTTTACAGTTACAAATGAGTAAGCACGTAACTCTAGAGTATATAACTCTGATGAAATACTCCTAATATAACTCAGTAATTTCATTGACTTACTCAGGAAAGTTAATGTCAACAGAAGAATCAAAATGACCATAAGAAGTCTCTCACATTTAAGTTTTGCCTCTTCGGTACCTTAACATTGCTCGACATTGCTAATATTGTCACAAAACATTGCCCTGCATATGACAGAGACATCCCAGGAGAGAACTATTTCAAATGCTCACAAATATCACCATATCGTACTTCACATACAGAAAATTAACACATCATTTATATTCATTATGTTGTATATTAAATGCATATCTTCACAGCAACTTATTAGGGCTGATATCAGCACAGGTAGGGGGAGAATTTCAGACACTGTGCTCAAGACACTTCTAACTCATTGTATAATTAAAATTAACTATATTTAAAGTAAAAATAATTTTGGGCAAAATTCACTTTATTTTTATTTTTTTTGTTGAAAAACTTGTAGTTCTCATTCCTACAGTCTACTATACACATGACACCAGATAATACCAGCAGCTCCAACTCTAGTTCCAACTAAAGTGCAACCTATGTGAAATAAGCCATAGCACATCCTACATGGAAGGTGTCTGTATCACAAACACTGCTCTCTAGTTGTTCCACTATGAAATGTAAGCAGATGGGCTAAGGTACAAACAGATGAGATTGAATCACATCCTTGTATTGGACAGCCACTCCTGAAGGTCTGCAGTGGGGCATCTTAGAAAGTAACCATTTACATTCAAACAATTTTACATGGATGGGGGATTTCCACCCACCCCACTTGGGTCTTGAACAAACTTCTTCCAGAACTAAATCTATTGGATGTTTAGCCCACTTGTATTTGCATTAGGAGGGAATGTGAGCAGGAAGGAAATGAAGATGAATACCAGTCAGAGCTGTAAAAACAGATCTACTGATGCAAAAGTGATATCACAGAATCACAATCACAGAATGTTAGGGATTGGAAGGGACCTCAAAAGATCATCTCGTCCAATCCCCCTGCTGAAGCAGGATGCCTAAATGAGGTTACACAGGAAGGCATCCAGGCGAGTTTTGAATGTCTCCAGAGAAGGAGACTCCACAACCTCCCTGGGCAGCCTGTTCCAGTGTTCCGTCACCCTCACTGAGAAGAAGTTTCTTCTCNTCATCTTAGTTGCCCTACGCTGGACTCTCTCCAGCAATTCCCTGTCCTTCTTGAACTGAGAGGCCCAGGACTGGACACAATATTCCAGATGTGGTCTCACCAGGGCAGAGTAGAGGGGAAAGAGGACCTCTCTAGATCTACTAACTACCCCCCTTCTAATACACCCCAGGATGCCATTAGCCTTCTTGGCCACAAGGGCACAGTGCTGGCTCAAAATATCTGGTAAATCTTCAGTTAACCAGCAAGGAAACATGCTGTAAGCCCAGATCCTGCATAGTGCATGTATTCACGTATAAGAGCTTCCTGGCTAGCTTAGGGCAGGCTTATCTGTCCTATCTCACTCTCCTCCCCTCTGAACTTCCAGGACAATTCAGTGTGCCCAAAAATGAGGAAGACAAATAATGAAAGTGTAGAGATAAGATAAAATACAATACCATAAAATGCAATACCATAAAATGCCTATCCTTGCATTACTGGCCAGAGAAATCCTCCCAATACATTGTGCTGGAATCAACTCCCAAGAAAGTACTGATGGATGGTTTAGGAAACTCCAGTCAGGGTCTTTCCCTCACATTCAGGCCAGACAGACAACAATCAAAAAAATTGCATTTTCAGTTGGTCTAAAAAGCAGATTTTAAAAGTCTGGTGTGGCTTCAGATTGTGTTCCCAGCAGAATGTTTCCTGGTTGCCTCTCCAAGTACATCTCTTGTGGCCACCAACAGGGAGGCTACAGGAATATCCTTTGCCTCATTGATGCAAGGTCAACAATACCAAATCAGGAACATGCTAGAAGCAACGCTATAGTTTCCTTCCCCATTGCTCAGTTTTCATCTTTTAATGCCCTGTACACATTCCCATGGCACCCTCAGATTGGCACAAAAAACACCCAGTTGATTGTCAGGCTGTTCCTAATTACTGATACCTAAAGAGAGTCACATGTAAGAGACACAGGAATTTATACCCAGCCTAATTCAGAAGGACTAGGCTGGCAAGCCATAGGCTACGGAACCAAAGACTTGTAGAGTCACAGGGACAGTGGCTTGTTGCTTCCATAATCCTCCCTTATCCCACAAGGCTTGTAGTTACCACCTGCACTACATCATAATTGCTGTTCTAGATGTAGGAAAATGCACAAGCTACAATTTATCCTAACTGGACTTTGTGTGTCACACTGGAATTTCCTTCCAACAAGTCATTTAAGGCAGGAGATGATAGCTCTTCAAGGGAATAATTTAATTATATTTGTTTCACAACTGTTATTCTAATTATCTAATAGATGACATTCCACTCCCCCCTCCCCTATGTAGGTGCAGTTCTCAGGCATAGTAGACCGGAAACCTGTTTTACTAGAACCATTTTTTTTTCAGATGTTTACTTTCATCTCAGTAAAAAATTACCCTTCATATCTTCTGCAAACATTAAATATCACCTGGTGAGTTTTTTGTTTGCTCAGATTCATTCTTATTTGTGTGTTCCAGAACATGTTATAGTCATCATTGACACTACTTGCAGCTACAGAAGAGGAAAAAGCATGTACCTGATTGATATGGAATACAGCTAAAGCAGACAGACTCCAGCAGCTATAAAACACATCAGCTTTTCTGCTCTTTACTGTAGGGACAAAGGAGTGTTTAACCTCTTATAAGAATGTTTTGCTAGTCACACTAATTGCTGGTATGTAAATTGATTCATATCTTATCAATTATATATGTAGTGCTTGTCTCTATATATCTAACTACCACCTTCCACACAGTAGCAAAGCCTTTCCCCCCTCCCAGCAGTGAAATTAATCCCAAACAGTTATTGTTCAGCTCATGGAGCAAAGGCTGCCAGACACACAAGCAGAAAAGATTTTTGGCACACCAGATGTAATGGTGTGTGTTTGAACTTGACTAAGATGGCCAAGTTACTACATCTACTCTTGCAAGAAACATCCAATTGTGACTTTCTAATGACCAAAATTGTGATGTTTGGTTTTTATATTTCATCTCTGACTGTGACTAAGCCTCCAAAGTGACCCAATGTCCCCTTGTTTCAGCTTGTGTAACCAATTTGGTATTGGGTGCCAGGAGTGGGAAGTAAAGACCCTCAGATGAAATGAGAAATAGTGAAAATTTTAAAAGTCACAAAACCCTTTTATTCCAAAGGAAGATAGGTCTCATCCAACAGTTCAAAGCACCTAGATGGCATATTTTTAAAAGCTACAAACATTTTTTTTCCCTTCTACTCTCTCAACAGACACACAGGTGTTGATACAGCTATTGCTGAAGACTACAAGACTCACACCATTGACTCCACAGACATCAATTGGATTCCTCATGCAGGAAAAGGTAAAAGAGCTGTCTCATTTGTGTTAGGACTCATTGTTCTGTCCTGAAGACATAAAGGGATCTTAAAAGGCACAATTACAACTTGTGCTTTATTTTAACTCCCTCCACACCAACCAGAATGGTGAAAAAGAATTTATATGGAGACATGAGTCAAGTGTAACATCTTCAGCAATTAGCAATTCATTCAATGGCTGACAGGACCATAAAAGCATAGATATTTTATGGAAAAAAAACCCAACCAAACAACCCCCCAAAAAACAAACAAACCAAACAACCACAAAATCGTTTCCCATGTTGATCTGAGGGCAGTGGCAAGTCTGCAGCTTTAATGAGAGATGACAACCATCAGTTTAATTTCAGTATTGACTGAGATACAGGTTCCTGCCCGTATTCCCAGAGGTTTCTGAAGGACAAGGAGGTGTGCAACTAGAGCTTATATATATCTCATGAAGTGCAAACAGTGAAAAGAAGCAGGACTCTAATAAAGTACAACTCCTGCCCAGTTGTTCACCGCTGTAAATGTATTTTTCTTAGCAACATAGTTTACATTGTCCAGGACATGATGCTGCTCTACTTCAGTCACAATGCCAGTTGCACCTCTTCATCAGAATGTAAAATTTGAGGCATATTATGAAAACTCAATATCACAGTCCACATTAACACAGCTGCTGAATTCGTCATTTAACAGAACCTCTGAACTATGCTTTATTTGTTTTAATATTGTCTCCATGTCACTGATGGAAAACTGAAGCAAATATTATGAAATAAATGGCATTAGAAAAATTCTAGCACATATTCTTGGTCATGCCAGGCTCCTATGACAACAAGTTAAGAATAGTGAAATGACTTTTACAAGATGATGCAAAGTGTCAGTGTTAGAGTTAAAAGCCAGAGCTCCACCTTCTGACTGCCTTGTCTCTAACCACCTGCAGATCTTGCTGTTCAGAAGACAAGACTTGTGCAGTCTGTACACCTTAAATCTCTTGCTCAACTTGTGAACAAAGCATACACCCCTGGGAACAATGTGATAACTCCATCTTCATGTCTCATACTAATTAATGCAAAACATGCCAGAGTTACTGAAATACATTAGTTGTAATGGGTAATGAGGAGGGAGTGACAGCCTTATTGCCCTTCTCCCTTACTTAAGACAATTCGCAGCTATTGCAGTTTATACAGTATGCTGTATTTATTAACCCAGCAGGCACTGTCAAATGCTCATCAAGCATTTGCATGTAATCATCACCAGAAGAATTACTTTTGATGGTAAGTTTATGGCATCCAACAGTGACGGTCAATTTGTTGCATTGCAAAGCCACCTTGAGTGCCAGGATTCCACAAGTGTCTCCTAAGAACCAAGGGATGAGTGGGTTAAGTGTGTCACTCAAGGAAATCTATATAATCAGTGAAAGTGCCACAAGCATCCTTGCTGTCATTCACTTCCAGTTCCACTGCAGCTTCTCTATGGCATCAATAGAATAAACTTCCAGGATCAGGAAGTACCTATATTCTGGCAATATCCTTCCGTTGTGAAACTACTATTTATGAAGAAACAAAGAAGTAAACTGTCTCCTTATATGACATGTTCATTTATTTGCTCACTAATGTGTGTCTTCAGATCTTCACACCCTTGAAAATACATCTGTTAAAATAAACAGTCTCCAAAAATTCCTTGCAGATATCAGAAGGGATGTATAGCTCCCATCTAGTATAAATCAGAAAAATTACATTGTTTTCAAGTAGTTATCTTCATACAGAACCAAGTTTCAAGTTACATAAAGTATTCTGTGGTGCATACAGATTAATGCTTCATTAATAAAATTAGACTTACTGCAAGTTTGCACTGCTCAGCTGATTTTTTTTCCTGGTAGGAGTAGTTTTTGTATCACACCATACCCTAGAACAAGCACCATGGCTGTATAATGCCTACACTAAATTCATGTCCTTGTACGTGAAGGCAGCATTTATGTCTAAAGACATAGGTACTTCACCATTACTCAAAGGTGTTTGCATACACATGCAAGTCCATGACACAGCACTGCTCCAGAGCAGTTCAGCACTGTTGGTTACAATGCTAGGAGTATGATCTACAAGCGATATCTGAAAAACAAAAACACAAAACAAAAAACCCCGACACCATAAACCATGGAAAGTTCCTGCAAGGCACAATTGGCAAAACAATCAGAATGAAGAATGACCCAAATGCCAACAAAGCCAAAAAATTCAGAGCAAATCTCTTGGATAATCTTCCAAGACAAAAAAAAGATAAGCACAATTTGTTTTATTATAGCTTTGTGAGAGGTAGGAAGTTTCCATGTTGGTGACTTGTAGGCCTGAAAGAAAGAGAATAGAACTACTTGTTTCTGCATGAGACTTAAAGCCCTTAATGCCATCGCTACATTTAGGATTGTGTGTATCTTGCACACAAATTAGGCACATTGTGGTTCTCAGCCACTTCACATCATGCCGTTAGCGGTGTTAGGCTCCACAGACTACCTGGAAAAAATGTATTTCCATAATATTGTATTTGCCTGGAAGTATTGTATTTCCAGGTAGCCTGTGATGTATTATACAGCAAGGCAGGTCTGACCATATAACAATAATATGTTTTTGGTTAAGAAGGATTTACTCCGAGTTAAGAGAAATATTCTCTCTGCTAGCGCCTGATGACAGCTAGGAAGTCTTAGAGGGCCTTGCACTGCAAGATAGCCTGGAAGTACTGCCCAGAAGGTAATGTTTGACTGCCCCAGCTACCTTCATGGAGTTACTCCAAGGAAAGAACATTGTCTCTTCAGTAGGCTTTTAAATTTACTTTACTGTTAGATTTTCACAAGGGATTACTTCTAATCTGAATTTTTGTGGTTTTTGTGTTTTTCTGTTCAGCCTTCATCAGAATTCAACTTTTGATGTGGATGAGTGGATTGTCATGTAACACTAAAAGCAAATGTTGCAACATCTGTGTTAATAATGCAAAACTTGGTATAGGCCCCCATCTAACCTTCTCTAGTTACCATAGATGCCTGAGTGGCTGTGTTTTTACAAACAGGGGAAAAATATCAAAAAATAAACAATACAAATTTTAATTCTGATTTTTGTGTTAGCTACAGTTATCCTTAACTAGTTTTTATACTAGTGCTAAGCTGGAGTTTCACATCTGAAAGGAAGTGTCCAGATACATTCCTAGGCAGGGAGCTTTCTTCTTAAGCAGTGTTTCTAAGCATTGCCTGCTAAGGAGCATATTAACCTGCATTTCTGTTTTCCTTGTGATTTCTTTCAGCATTTCAGTCTAGTCAGCTACTTTGTTACTAAGGAGGATCATTACCAATGAAATAATATTTATGAATTCAGGCTTATTGCAGACATGAGCAAAAGGCATCTGTTCATTTTAATTACTTTCTAATCAGATAAAGGAAAGAAAAAGTGATGAATCAAAGCAAAAGCTATCACAAAAATGATACAGTGAATTGTCTCTAGCAATAGACAATGTCAATGAAATAACACACCGCTTTTTCAAATAACAGTATGAGCATTAACTGGTTCATCAGGCAAAACTAACAACATGAAAAATATGAATCAGAAGAAGGCCAAGTGACCTGACCATGAACAGCTCTCAGAAAATCCAGAGCTACGCTGGGAACACATTTCTGGTGCCTTAATCAGCACCCTGTGCTGTACTCCTGACCTGAACAGGCAGCCCTGCACATTCAGCCACCGACTTCAGAGAGAGTTGTATTAGGTTGGTGCAAATGGAACTGCAGTTTTTGCATTGTTGAAATTTGCCATTTGATATTGGAATACATTCTTAAATTAATGTTATGTTAGACAGCATTTGAATGCACTTTTCTCACTTTGTTGTTTTGCTACTGTCTTATTACTTGCTGTTTATTTTATATTTATTTTAGACTATGGAAATGATGTTAGACAAAAAGCAAATTTGAGTTATTATCTTATCAACTTCAAAATGGGTTGTAAAACAGTGGAGACAACTCGCAACATCACCAGCATATTTGGCCCAGGAACTACTACTGAACATACAGTGCAGTGGTGGTTCAAGAAGTTTTGCAAAAGAGACGAGAGCCTTGAAGATGAGAAGCATAGCGGCCAGCCAGTGGAAGTTGACAACGATCAATCGAGAGCAATCATTGAAGCTGATCCTCCGACAACTACATGAGAAGTTGCCGAAGAACTCAATGTCCACCGTTCTGCAGTCATTTGGCATTCGAGGCAAAGTGGAAAGGTGGAAAAACATGATATGCAGGTGCCTTGTGAGCTGACTGAAAAAAACAAAACAAAAAGAAATTTTAAAAAAATTAAGTGTTGTCTTCTCCTTTTCTACACAACAATGAACCATTTCTTGCTCAGATTGTGACGTGCAATGAAAAGTGGATTTTATATGACAACCAGCAATGACCAGCTCAGTGACTGTACCGAGAACCTCCAAAGCACTTCCCAAAGCCAAACTTAAACCAATAAAAGGTCATGGTCACTGTTTGATGGTCTTCTGCCAGTCTGATCCACTACAGTTTTCTGAATCCTGGCAGAACCATTCCATCTGAGAAGTATGCTCAGCAAATTGATGAGAACTGCAACGCCTGTAGCTGGCATTGGTCAACAGAAAGGGCCCAATTCTTCTGCACGACAACACCCGACCGCATGTTGCACAACCAGCTCTTCAAAAGCTGAACGAACTGGGCTACAAAGTTCTGCCTCATCTGCCATACTCACCTGACCTCTCACCAATGGACCACCACTTCTTCAAGCATCTTGACAACTTTTTTGCAGGGAAAACACTTCCCCAACCAGCAGAATGCAGAAAATGCTTTCCGAGAGTTTGTCAACTCCTGAAGCACAGGTTTTTATGCTACTTGAATAAACAAACGTATTTCTCATTGGCAAAAATTGTAGTGGTTCCTTTTTCTGATCAATAAGGATGTGTTTGAACCTAGTTAATGATTTTATATTCACGGTTCAAAACTGCAATTATTTTTGCACCAACCTAAAATTTCAGGAAGTCCATCTGTGGTGAGGTTAGTTCAGCTACCCAGGCTTCCCCCCACCCACCCTGGTGGGGGGGAAGCTGGTGGGACAGCACTGGCTCCCAGTCCCAGGAGCAGCTTGCTCACTGGGTATTCATCCATGAGAGCACAATTCAGACTGGGCTTGTTTCAGTGGATCCAAGCTTTTCCACCTCCACATGAGCATACTCTATGTGCGCACACGTTCCCATGAAATGCTTTGTTGTTACTTTTCGTTTTTTTTCTGAAAAATGCACTGAATAACAACTTTGGAAAGGCCTAAGAGCTTTCCTTTGCCTAATTATTCAGCTATTTTTCCCACTAAATTTTTAGCATATGTGCTATTTTCTTCCTCTAAGCTAAGCAAGAAACAGTTTTAAAGCATGTGGTTAGGAAGAAGAGAATGAAGTTTATTAAAGATATTTGTGTTCGGATACCCTAACAGGAACTCAGTGTATTGCCATACATTTTCAAGTGGTATAAACTTTGTCTGCCTTCAGACTGTGCATCTCAAGGAATAATTCCTTACTAGTTAGCCACAAGGTAAAATATATTAAATATTCACATTTTGGTGACAGCTACAAGATTAGAGTTCACTTTTCTTTCAGGTGTTTTTAATCCCTCCTTCAAAATGCACCACTAGAAGACTACCCTTATAAAAATCCATTAAAAATTAATGTCAGGATAGTTGCCTAAATTCTCTGCATCTCAAGCCAAAAGTTCACAATGGCATTTGCATTGAGCAGAACATTAGGTAGTTTATGAAGTTTAAGTTCAGCTAATATCACTATGAAAAAATGAGGGAGAAAAAGGGTTAATTCCCTGATTTCCCCACAGCAAAAATATTAAGACATCACTGAATTAGAGAGATTTTTTCAGTTTTTCCAAACAATATACCTATTTCTGAGCTCTGAGAATTAATTATCACAAAAGCTTATGGTGCAAGTCCAGTGACACAGTGAGCTTGGACTTGATCCAAGCCATTTATAAACAATAAATTTTTTCTTTTGATGTAGCTGTGTTCTGTGTCCAGCCATACTATGCATCATTCCTGACACTCTTACTCTCAATGACTAAATAAATGTTCTTTATACAAGCCGAACATCCTAAATCATGGGAAAAATAAGTGGTTGCTTTCAGCACTTAAAAATACCTATGCTTCCACATACTATCGATCAGTGCTAAAGCTTTCACCTCTGTTTTAATATCCTTTCCCACAGGTCCAGACCCTTTTCCAGAATAACGCTGCGACCCTCAGACAGATGTATGAATTAATAAACATTTCTACATGTTCAAGCAGGAGACAACTCCATCTTGTTTACCAGAAGAAAGTGGTACAGAAGATGCTGAACCTAATCTGTGTACTTCTGAAAGCCTTCATTTTATTCTTTCAGTCAAGAATATTTAACTTCTGTCTTGATTAATAAATACAAGCAGGTATTTCTGAACCAGCATCAAAGTTAAAAGCACCTATCCTCTCTCTCACTGGTGTCTTAATTTATACACTAATCATTACTACATCTTTTTGAACTATCTACTCAGGTCCACTTCCCATAAACCTTGTGTACAAATTGAGAATGGATGAGCTTAAAAAGATATCAATATGTGAAAACATATGATTAAATCCTTCATTCAAAATTCCAGTAGGAAGCTTCAGAAAATGATCACAGCACAAGAGCTGAGTAAGCATGTACCTGTAGGGAGGGAGTCTTTATTTCTGTTCTTCTTTCCTTATCAATAATAAAATCATATTCCACTGGAAGCAGAGTCAACTTTTCAAGTCAGGCACTTGTCAGACTCAAGGGGAGCAATTAGATGTAAAGCACACCACCTGGTGTGACAGTAATTAGGCTGTAGATCTGTTGTTATCAGGACCCAAAGCTGCACTGTGAAATTAGCTCAGAACTTTAATTAAACCTGTAGTAACAACTTACTTTTATTTCTTAATTATTATTTTATTGGGAACACAGCTGAACAGAGGGCTGAATGACTCACTGAACTAGTAAAAACCAATATAGCATTTCCCTCTGTATTATCAGTAGAGATCTGAACGACCTTAGCTGTTACAGTTATTATCACAAGTATGTCTCTGGCTCTTTGTCATCTACAGAGAATTAATTAAAAGGCTTAAACTGGTGTGCAGTTAGCATTTCCTACTGTTTAGATTCTACGTAGGCAAGCAATCATAGGCTGTACATACATTAATATTAACATTATGGTTCAGTGTATCTTGGTGACTCTCCTCAGTGTACCCACCTGCCATACACAGATTGGATTTCCAGACTTATTTGGTGCCAACAAACTACATTCTTTCAGATGAAACTGAACCAGAAAGTCTGTTCTGGATCTATACCAGATGCATTCCAAATCTAATACGGACACAGACAACGAAGCCAAAGAGCTCCAAACCCTTGGCATAGTGAGGATGTTTGGTCCAGAGCACCAGACTAATTTTAGAGTGAGCTGTACTCCCTAAACTTCATGCTATGTAAAATGCAAGCTCTTCAGCACCAGCAAAAGCACTTAGATATCTATGTATACACATAGACTTTTCCTTTTCCCAGCATCAGATGCCAGCTTAGTGTGAGGAAGAGATGAGACACCAAAAAACTGACATCAGCCAATATCAGCTCTCTATTCCCGGGCTGCCCAACCCAAGACGACATTAGAGTAGCTAAGGTTATAAAATTCCCAGAGTAGGCCTAAGTTAGCTGATTTTTAGCAAAAAGTTGGGGGGAACGTAGTGGGGGATGGTTCTTAATGTATTTTTCAAGAATGAATTGTTTGATAAACTTGTGCTGTTTTATCTGATACTTCAACTCAGTAGCTACAACAAAAATTGTAAAATATTTGTTTCATTTATTTTTATTTTCTACTGCGTTTTTATATTCAGAGTAATATTGCACATTTTTTTTTATAATTCTAAAATATAGTTAAATATTGTAACAGCAATAAAAGTGAAACAACATTCTATTTGTATCATTCCCAAACAACTGTGTGCAACCTCTGAGTTGTCAGATAAACTCAAAATAACTAAAGCAAATTAAAGCAAATTGTGGCTTTTTACTTCGAAGGAAACTACATGCAAATTTTGACATTATAAAGTGTCATGACTACAGAGAAAAAAGAATTCTGAGGCTGCTGGACAATGATGTACAGTAGCTGTTTCCTGGTAACTGCAAACTCAGTCATCTGGTACAGTGTCGGATATTGTGAATTTTCTCCTCCTTGACTTTCTCCTTCTCATGGCAGAAGAGTTACCTACTAGCCATGAACCTGGACACCTAAATTATTGTCTAATCTCTACAAAGTTTATTTTAGATCTGTCAGGCTCATTCAAGAATCTGGGTCGTATCTCAGTCACACTGATGCAAAACAGACTGCCTTCATTTTCATGATGCTACCATGGATTTACACAGATGTAAGAAAGAGCTGAATGAGGCCCACCATTTTCTGAAGAGAAGAAGCTGCCAGGCTCTCAGCACTACTGTCACTGTGCATAAAAACATTCAGCACTGATACAGCATTGAGACTGATATCTCTCAGCTCTTCACCAGTACATTCCAGCTGGAAGTCCAGACTGATGAATGATGTATTTAGTCACATAAAATGGATCTCCATTTTTCAGTGCATCACAAAATGGAGAGGTGCTTTTGAAGTTATTTTTGGTGAATTCTATTATTTAGATGTTTTATATGGGTTAGCTTGCTCAATGGCTTAACACAGCTGCAGTGCTACTGTCTGAAAATATGTCAGGCTGTCAGGAAGGCAGCTTCCTAATAGCCCTTAGAGAATGAGTTTCAGAGCACATTACAAACACTACTGATCCCCTCAAAACCCCTTTAAGGTACATAAGTCAATATTATTATAATTATTACCTCTTTCTTACAGTTGTTGAAATTGCACTAGGGAAATATGATCAGCCTTCATCAGCATTACAATGTGGAGGGTAGGTCCTCATGTGGTGTAAAACTTATTAATGCCACTGAAATCAAAACAGAAATGAAAGTATTATGTCAGAGCCTACACTAACAAAGTTAGTTGCTTAATTGTTATTATAATTTTATTAGGAGATGGGAAGCTTACTGAGAACAGATGAATAGCAAAGGAAATATCTTAGTTCAACTAACAGTTACTAAATTACATTACAAAATAAATAATATTTAAATACTTTTCAGTAGAAGAAATTGCTGTGATTGCCTCAGAGATGCTACAGAGAACTGGCTGCAGCTGTGACACGCTGGGGGGCCTACACTGTGCTGTAGACTCTTCCTTATAACGGAAAGTTGCATGAACGAAGTTCTAAATGCACTGAAGAGATTTGGGTAAGCAGTCTAATGACTGCGAGTATAAAAGAAAATTCCTCATTAAGGAAATTGAATGAAAACCACTTGTTGGGGTCCTGTTTTCTGGGCACAGACAAGCTACATGTAAATCTGGTTTATCTTTCCCCCACAGACATTTGTCCCGATCTACCTGACACAGGTGGGTGTTAGTCCTGTCCTTGCGGTGGGAAGCAGTAATGCAAGGGCCAGGGCAGAACCAAGTCTGCCAGGTTTGTATTTCCATTCCCTTGACACAAGGCACAATGTGGGTAAAGTAGAAGTAAACTGAGTGGGAATCAATGGGCATGTAGCTGCATGTATGCAGGAAAGCAGTGATGGCCAGAGTGGGTTGTCTGCTCCGTATTTCTAAGCTTCTGCAATGGAATACAGGAGCAGTGAACTGGTGCCACTCCAGTTTGAATTGCAAGCCACTCCAGTTTAAGAGCATTTGAACAAAGGAACTTCCTTTCCCCCTGTGTATCTGCACTCTCAGCAACCCAGCTGTGATTGGTTGACCTTGGCTGAATGCCAGGTGTCCACTAAGCCACTCTATTACTCCCCTCCTTAGTAGGACAAACAGGGAAATAAAGTAAGATGGAAAAAACATTGTGGACCAAGATGTAGACAGTTTAATAAAGCAAAAGCAAAGGCCAAACATGGAAGCAAAGGAAAACAAAAGATTTTTTTTTTCCTCTGTTTCCCATCAGCAGGTGGTATCCAGCCAGTTCCAGGAAAGCTGGGCTTCAGTACATGTAGCAGTTGCTCCAGAAAACAAACATCATATTGACAAACGCACCCTCTCTCACCCCTCCACCCTCCTTTCTCTTAGCTTTTATGGCTGAGCAGACATCATGTGGTATGGAATATTCCTTTGATCAGTTTGGGTCAGCTGTCCTGGCTATGTCCCCTCCCAAGATCTTGCCCACCCCCAGCTTCCTGGTGAGGGGGAATGTTGGAGACACAGCCTTGGCCCTGTTTGAGCTCTGCTTGACAGTGGTCAAAACACTGGGATATTATCAACACCTTTCCAGCTATCAATACAAAGCACAGCAGCATGAGGACTGCTATAGAAAAAATAACTCCATGTCAGTCAAACCCAATACAGCAGCTTTTCTTAAAAATTTAAGTCATATTTTGGGAGCTTCACTTAATTTTAGGGAGTTGTCCAGCCATTGTGAATACTCACAATAATCCTGCTTTATTATGTAGTAATATTTTAATATATTAACATCTGCAAATAACACGAGACCCAAGAAGGACCCAAGGTAAACAAATGTCCAGACCTGTCACTGTATATAACTGGGATGATTTACCTTACGCAATGCTAAGTGGCAGAGTTTTACACCCATCATATTTAGTTAGTGACAAAAGGATGTTAACAAGATAAATTACTCCCTACTCTGCTGGCCTGCCAGAAGCTGCCTACTTTGTGATAAGAAGGGAGATCTGCACCTGAAAAAAAAAAAAATTAGTCCTTGCAGGTTTTCTAAGATACCCCACAGATCCCAGGTGTGGTGATGTCCCAGGACTGAGGCAAAACTAGTGCACTCCTTTTTGTGTAAGTCACTGGCCAGTATTTCCACAACAACAGTTTGAGTGCAAAACTCTACAGTTTAAAATCATATGATCAAGGCAAAAGCCTCCCTAATCCACCACTGACTTTTTGTTCTGTCCAGTGCCTGGGCTCTGAATTTTACAAAAAATAAGAAAGCTTTATTGACTGAAAGTATCGCTTTCATAACAAGCTGAAATGTCTTGGATTAGCCTTTGTTTGTGAACTGGCAGAGGCAGCACAACCATGGGTATAAATTTATAGGTACAATGTCTCTCTGAAAAATAAACTGACTGCAACCAAAAAAAAATTAAAAATCACAGTTCTCATGCTACAGTGTCCAATGATACTCTAAAGGCTGCCTGTCCCCAAATACAACCTGCCAGGAGTCAAATATATTATTAACGAGAAGTGAAAGCTAAGGTAATTCCTCCCTAAATTCTCCTTGGAGAAGTGAAGCTTTACACTGTCCTTAATACAAGCAAATGTTTTACAGGCGTAGTTCAATCCTATACCATAGAACTACCTGTCACAATTGACATTTAAGCACCATTCCTGCTGTAGGATTTTGGAGCAATAATGACACTTTCAACTTGTACAGCAACATTATTCAAGGATCTGTGAGTGATTTAAAAGCAATAATTAATTGAAGCTTCAGCATGTGAACAGTTAGAGGCAGCTCTTTCCACACAAAGTAAATTAGATATAGACTCCAAGGGGTATCACCCAGGGCAAAAACCAGAGATGGAGCCTGGATCCCTGGAGCATCCTGTGTCAGTGCCCTGCATCAAACACCAGATACTACCCTCTCCCACCTTCACATGCTCTTCTGAATGCTCAGTCAATCCTCATTATAGTGAAGACACCGAACACTTTTTAGTACTTAGTTATAGTAAATGCATATTGTCCCTAGATTGTTTTGTCTTAATTTTTTTCTCCTTCCCCTTCCTCCTCTCCTCCCAAAGGGAGCTGCTCTTCATTATTACTAAACAGCCAAAGTAGTAGAGAGTTACCAAGGGCTGACTACATTAATACCCTGAAAAGACATTTGAGACTAAAGTGTTTTCAATTACCTCTTAATACACCTCTAGGGAGCCTAAGAGAATGGAAGGATTAGTAGAATAATTAGTTTAAATTATTTAAAGGTTTGGGGTTTTTTTCCCCTCTCTTATGTGACTATTGGATTTAATCCTAGACCAGAGACACTTCGCAGTACAAGCCAGGTTATCTAATGAGTAATCTTGATCTCAGACCAAAGAGTTATGAGAAAAGGATATAAAAATGCACATTTCCCTTCCTTCTCCAAGAAGATACAGTAAAAAGAGTAGAGAGGTCTCTTATTTTGCACCAATTGAAACAAGACAGTCATGAATGGGAGGTGAACTTATCAGGCAGAAACATCCATAAAGAAAAAAGTGTAAGTGACCCACTCCTACTTATTGCATTGTGATGTAATAACTCCACAATTCAGCCAGCTGAATTGGCAGTCGAAATGCATTTCAGGAAGGGTGAACTGAAGTAGCTCAGATTTGTCTAGTTCTCTCTGATAGCCAATGACATGGCTATCAGCACCCAAATATTTGAGCATCTCAAACCTATTAGATGTATTTTAGCTTCATAACATCCTAATGAGGTGGAGAAATTTCATTTTGGTTGAATTCAGGAACCAGAGATATGAAATCACACAATAAAGGTCACAGTGAAAGCTCAGAGAAAGCCAGGAATGCAACCAATATCTCCTGAGCCCTACCGCATCCCAGGGACCAACAGTCTACACAAAGCAATAATGCAAAATAAACAAACAAAAAAGAAAACACCACCAAAACCACAGACCATGGTTCTAGAAGGAAGAAAACACATGCTCTAGAGGACAGAGGGTGTTTATCATGGCACAGTCTATCTCCAGTTTTAACCATTTCTAGTCTGGTATGTTAAATTAGCCATCCTGCCTATGCTCTAGGCTGCTTTCAAACTTTTCCTTCTTCCTACGGTTTTCTATTCTACCTGATTATTGTTTAAGGCAAATCTAATTCAGCAGCCAAGTTAATTTTTCTGACCATGAAAAATGAGACTACATGACACTTCCATCATGGTGGCTATCAACATATCTTCACTATAATTAATACAATTTCCTTCACACTGAAGCTGGAACCTGGCTTCTGTATTACAAGGTCCTGTGGATTAAACAGGTTTTTTGATGATGGGTCCCAATAGCAGAACTTTACTTACTGATTTAAAACAAGGATCTAGATATTTTACTTAGCTCCTACTTTCTTTGAATGGATACCTGATTAATATTGACTACAAAGTGCATTATATTCCGAGCAACAGAAAATATACAGACCTTACTGTTCTTAGGCCCTGTGTGTTTTCAGTATTACAGCTGTGTCACAATTTACAGATGTTCTGAATTTTAATGCACCACCTACAGAAAGTACTGGGGATCATGATAAATCAGTCAGAAACAAAAATGCATGTGAAAGATATTTCAAATAGAAATCCCACCTCATTTATACTGTGGAAGAAAAACATACTGCACACTTCAGCAGAAGAGCTGAGAAGAGCTGTTGGAACTACAGTAGGTTTTTTTCCAGTAATGTTTCTCCATTCCCAGGAATTAGTTAATCAAAAAGTAAGCTTTAGGAAAAAAAATATTTTGGCTTTGTTTTTCCTCCCCCCACCTCCAGATCCAACACTGAACTTCTTGAAAAATAGACTCATGGCAGCTTATTGAAGAGATCCAAGGACTAGCATCAAGCAGAGCATGAATTTTGAGTTTGGAATTCCTTATGTTCAGGAAAACCTTTAATCACAAATGAGTGTCTTTTTGTTTGGTGTTGACTGTGTAGAGGTGTGTGTATGTGTATACACACACACGTTTGTTTGTTTCCATAGTCTTTTTCCTGCCTTTTTTTTTTCCTTTATTTAGTTTCCATTTTCTCCTTCCTCTTCAAAAAAAAAAAGTTTTGGCTTATCCCTACCAGAAGAGGGGAAAAATTTGTGAGGCAGACAGGCACATTTTTTTGGTCTCTGTTCTTATCATGAACACTTGACTTATTTTAGTCATCTTAATCCATAAATATTATTAATGTTTCTCTATTCTTGCTAATAGATGTAATGACTACTGCTAATGCAAAGAAAACATTTCTCACTCAAGCTTTCATAAGACTATCTAATCATATTAATGAGTAAATATGTGTGGAGATTCAATTTGAAATTAAAATTTGTAATATTCCTCAGATACATGAGATTACTAGAACAGTATACACAAAATTAACACAGAAATAGAGAAATGACCAAAAATGCACCCAAGCCACAACTTCCATAAAATTATCTATTGTTCGGATCAGTTTTATGATAGAGATATTTCCCAGTATTTCACCACCAGAACCAGTCCAGAAATCAGAACTAGGCAAGATATAAGTTTTATACTGTACCCAGAAAATATACTTTCCATTGCTTTCACTGTTACTTGATCTCTTGTGACAGAATCAGCCTTCAGAATGTATCAATACCTTACTCTGAACGCTGGTATAAATCTGGTATAAATTCTGAATGAGAAGCAACCAGTGTGTTTTCAAGAAGCCTTCATCCGTATTCATCTTCACCCTTCTCTAGGATACCATTAGCTAACACACTTGGGGGAGGCTATGTTCTGCTCAGCCAGAGGTCAACCAACTGATGTTAAATTTGAGAGCTTTGACACCCCATCTTCATTTTCCATTTTGGGAATATTAATTCACTCTTCCATTTGGAAGATGAAGATAGCTCTATCCAAAACCAAGAAGCTTAATTTGCAATATTAATAGAAATATTTTCAGTGAGAGAAATAAGACCCAGCCATCAGACAAAATGAACCCAAATGGTCTTAAACAGTAGATGCTACAGGTATTACTGCCTTTCAAGCTTTACGTTGGTAGTAGTTTTAAGTGGAGTTGCTAACTATTTTAGAAGTAGCTTGCATACAGATGAGAGCTACAAAGAAGGACTGTAGATAGAAACACCCCAGCTCTGCTAATTCTCTTGCTAAAGTCCTGTCTGCATCCACACACAATCCAGAATTTTTAAAAAATGCATGCCATAGCAAAATTCTACCTGGGAACCCCAAAGCAGCAGCAGACTTTGGGTCTATGTTAAATATTTCCCTACATCCCCAGGGCACTCTGCCAGCTCTGAGTCACTACCCAGCAACACAGGAAACTAGAGCCGTGGAAGGGATGTGCACATGTCATCCGAGTGCCCTTCTCCTGCTCTTTGTTAAATGTGTTAACATGAATAAATTGAAAGTTTTAGCCTGAAGTAAATTAACTACATTATGTATGACAAATTATGCAGATTTATACCAGATAATCAGTCAGTGTGCTTGCTGTTGGAGACAGCCAGTGTCCAAAGTAGTTTGAACTTGAACAAATAAGTTCAGACTGTTCCCATTGGGTACATCACTTCAGTCTCCTAGCACACTACTTGGTGATTGTCTCCAAGACTACCATTTCCTATTATGCTCATATTTCAGCCTGTTCTTTTCAAACTTTGATGGATCTGTCCACCTCCACCCTTCTTCAACCTCTTTACTGTGGAGACAGATACAAAGGTTACTAAACTGTTCTGTAGCAAACAAAACACAGTGTAGAGAGAGTTTAGAGCCTATTTTCAAGGGCTTGGGAGCAATTCCCCAAGCATTACCACTTTGGTGGACTAAGGTCTTAATAACAGGGGCTTTGGTGAGGAGGAAGAGGAGGAAGGAGAAGGTAGAGGAACAATGATACTATGCTCTATGAGAGGAAAAGAAAAAGGAAAGAATCACAGGCCCAAACAACACTATTTGAGCTCAGGCTGCCCTTAGAAAACTTCCTTCTTCTAACATACCAAGAGGAACGGCTCCCTACAGCACAATGCAAAAATCCAGTGGGAACAACTGTAGTCTTGAAACTAACCCAGGGGACCCTGACTTCAAAAAATCTGTGTTGTCACAGAGATCTGCGTGAAGTCAAGTCATTTTTAGTACCCAAGTCCCTCCTCCCCCATCCTTCCTTCTCTTGCTATGTAGGCTGTAACCACCACAGCAATAAGGTGCTTCTTACCACGTTTAGACTACACACAGTACTGTAGAGACCTTGTTTTGGCTTGTGCTTGGTGTTAGCGCAATCCTGTTTCTACACAGACACTCACTCACTGGGAAGTGAAGAACCGAGCAGCAAGCTTGACTCTCAGCTCAGGTACCCAGCTTAGAGAGAAACCCATAATCTGAAGAGCCCAGCAGAAAAGGAAGAGGAGCTCCAGCTCATTCCCTGAGAAGAGGAAATTTAAACCCCTTCATAGCAGCCAGCCCTTGACACTCTGGTCCATAAGCCCAGAAGAGGCAGCCCAGCAGAAGCATCCAAGCTGGGCCCCCAAGGGCAGTCCTACCACCTGAGCTCAGAGAAGGAGAACTTGGACACTGCAGCTAGACTAAGGTCCAGAGAGACGTGCCAACTTTGTTTCCCTAAATTATCAGACACAGCTGAGCAGCAAAGATGGCACAGACTGAAATGACACTGAACAGCCTTTCTGCTTGTGGAAACACTTCCCTGATGAAGTGTCTTGTTGAGGAACTGCAAAATATAAGAAATTCAGGATTCTTTTCCATCATCCTTCTTATAATAGTACTATTAAGTTTCATCTTTGACAAGAATATTGATTTTTGTTTCATGCAGGGATATCACAGCTTATTAGGAGTAGTGTAGTAGAAGAATACTCTTTTTTAAAATTTAATTTTTCAGTCATTTTTTAGTCATTAAATATTTTAGCCTTTTTTAAAAAAAATAAATCCATCCTAGTACTGAAGGTGATGGGACAAGTGCATTAACTGATCTTTACATGTCTCTAATGTTTACCCAGGGAACCCATATAAAAAGATTCAGACTCATCAGGCAGGATGTCTGGTACACAGAAAGCACACTAGCCATGTGGCAGCCTGCCAGTGCTGTCCTGCTACTTCAGAGAGCTTCTAGATTGTTCTGGAAGCAGATGCATAGGCTTACCATCTTTCTCTGCAGTAAAAAACCACATCAGCCCAATAACTCTTATTATCAAGCTTTTTTTTTTTTCATTTTGCCTTAAACTTAGTCTCACAATTACAACTGTGTGATTTTTTTTTTACCTTAAAAAAATTTTAGAACCATCAAATTCAAGCGTTCTAAACTGTCTTTGCTATTTCAAACACCAGTAGTAAATAGGCCTGAATACCATTGTCAGTCTGTTGCTTTGATAATACCAGTAAATAAAAAAGGCTAGGGATCACTACCTAGATGTAAGGTTTACTGGACCACCACAGCTTGCATCATACAGCTAAACAGGACA
>VWYH01007038.1:0-150400 GCA_013399365.1 Pampusana beccarii | reverse complement strand
CAATTACAACTGTCTGATTTTTTTTTTACCTTAAAAAAATTTTAGAACCATCAAATTCAAGCGTTCTAAACTGTCTTTGCTATTTCAAACACCAGTAGTAAATAGGCCTGAATACCATTGTCAGTCTGTTGCTTTGATAATACCAGTAAATAAAAAAGGCTAGGGATCACTACCTAGATGTAAGGTTTACTGGACCACCACAGCTTGCATCATACAGCTAAACAGGACAAATTATAATCCTGTATTTGGACAAATACCATATCTCTATTTAGTTGACTGCTTTCAGTCCCCCAGTTTATATGCAACATGGGTAATAATTAATTATGTTTCCTTTTAACCAAAATGTTTAAGATTAAAATGGCTTTCAATTCCATTGGCTTTTTTTGTCTGAAAAAATTAAAGCAGAAAAAATTGATCAAAACACAGAAAAACTTGAAATCCTCAGAAGAATGGGACAATATGGGTTTTTTTCCCTCTCTCTCAAATTTCCTGCGTTTGTTTCTGAAAATATTATAAAAAATACTGTGATAATTCGGAAACAAACAAACCAACCCACACACACTACACAGACCTTGTGAAACCTCAAATGAAAAAAAAAAAATGGGTATTTTTGACCTGTTCTGTTAGTGTTACTTTCCTGCACTGCCTGTATGGTGTGCTCTAATGTTCTTAATGCAAATATAAAGCATCGTATAAGAAGTAAATCACATTACTTATGGGTTTCCCACATGGTGCCTTCGTTCCCAAGAGATTTAATTTAATATCTCATCTCACTTTTACATGCTCAGTCAATACCTATATTGGCATATATGAGGCACATGCACCACCAGTTATCTGAAAATTAGACCCTGACACAAGGCACTGGTTTCTTACAAAGGTGTTGCCCAGAGTTACATGTTCTATTGACAACCCTTTAAAATTAACAATCATGTATTTTGTCAGAACTCAACTCAGTTTTGGCCTCTGCTTTTCCCCAGGGTGTATAATACCATAGTGATGCTCTACGGACTAGAGTATTTCACAGGATTCAAATGTGAAGAGTTGTTCAATAGTGCAGTAGCCTTTCTTTGCCTGAATAGCTATGGCAGTACTGATTACCCTTAATAAAGTTATTATGCTGTGTGCACAAATCAAGCACGAAGAGCAATCAAGTGGAGGACAATTGTTTTTTAAAAAAAAGGATCTTTATTCTTGCTACGTGTCTACTGGACCTTGAAAGCAGTAGTAGGATGGCCTTTAACTTCCTACTGCTTTGATAAAAGATGAGCAGTGAGGCCAAATACATTTCTTCCAATTTGATAGCTATAGCTCGCAGGCACTGCTCAGTGCCTAGAGTTTACTTAAATTGGAAGTTATGAAAGAACTTGAACTGCATATGTAGTTGGAATAGTTATATAAATACTTTAGTACAATAACGACAAATTTTATGCAGATGTAGCTGTACACAGAAATACAGAAAGAATAAACCTCAACAATCACAAAAAAAGTCAAAGGAAATAAATAGGAAAAAAAGAAAAGTAAACCAATCTCAACAGCTGAATCACGATCAGCCTCATACTGGCTCAAGAAAAAAATCCCTTCAAAAAACCAAAAAGCTAAAAATCAGTGGATCTAATGTCATTAATCTACAGCCCCTTCCTGCTATTATCAGTTGCTCACAAAGTGATTTTTCATACAACCATGCAAAACTGCTGATGAGACTGTTTTGGTTCCTCTTACACACCAAAGTATCTAGATGATGCCATCTAAACTCAAAATGTGGCCCACGAGCAGATTCTCCTCTTTGCAAAGGATCAAGGCCTTCTTAGAAGATACCTCATACATACGCACAAATAGACACCACTTGAAATCCTGAAGCCTTGAACACATTGTATCATCCACATGGGTTTCTTTTGTCCTTTATTGTCAAATGGCTAGACTTAGACTGAAGATAAATTGAAAGACTCAAGGCAAGGATGGCTCTTCTTCAGTAGGAATCTAAATGGCTCCTTCAGTTTTTCAAGGGAGATTTAGAAGTCCTGGCAATTTGAACCACAATCCATTTTGAATCAGCAAACCATTTAGCACCTCCCTGCAAACAATGCACTCCTGTAAATAGGTCCTTGTGGAACTGAACATGGAAAAGATTGTCTTCTGGTGCTTTCCTTGTTTGCTGTTTTTTATGAGGACTTGGATTATGGACAGACTACCAAATAAGTAGTTTCCTGAGGTCCCTTTCATTTTACTCTCCCTGCTTCATTCAACTATTCAAAGCTTTTTGCGTTTTCTCTTCCTTACTTTCCCTTTTCTGAAAAATCCCTTCCAGGCCAGGTAACTTAGCCTTAGGCAACACAATTGTGCAAATTACACAAAGAACATAGGTATTTGGTTTAGAAAGACACATAAGGAAACCTTCTGATGACTGCTGTTGGATTCAAAAAAAAGGCATAATTCAGTGAGAATCACTGATGAAGATTCTGATGAAGATAAATTGGATGAAAATAGACTAGAATTTTCCAGGCGTGGTCTCTAATTCAAAGCAATCTCTTCAGGAGATTTACTTTCTAATCTATTAGCCTGCATAGTCATCGTGCCTGGAAAGTAAATCTCCCATAATCAGCATGCTGTGCATGGTTTTCTGAGGGATGGAGTTTCTCTGCTATGTGCATTTTTAGTGTTTTGAATGCCCCAGGATTTACTAGCTCAACTGCCACAACAGAGCATGCAGTTGCCAAGCTTTTGTATGCTCAGGGTAATCCCACTGACTATGCAATCACAGACCCTGGGTGCACAGCTACCAATAGCAAGCATACCCAAATCCTACTGCTTTCAAACTTCACCTCCAATCTTCTGGCAAAAAATTCCACTGGCATAACTCAAAGTAGCACTATTAAGTAGGTCCTACTTCTTAAAATGGTCTAAATCCTTGACAACACCATGGGGATTCACTCAGTGCTGTGAATTATGCAGAACAGGTGGTTCTACATCATTTTTGTCTGACATCATTGCAGTCTCCAGCTGACATTAGACTTGTGTAGTGATGGTGTTAGCATTTACCAGTGGACACAGAGACGGGCAGATAACACCTAAACATCACTCAGAGTCCATGCCCTCCACAACAAAGGCTTAGGTTTGCTGTTGCCACAAGATAATAAAGAAAATGAGGATTTTTGCAATGGTCCTGTAAGACTCCACAGTTCTGCCAGACTCAACACCTGCCCAGCCATTTGAACACAGAGAATACGCCAAGTAGTAACACTACTTCCAACTGAGAGGGGAAACTTAAACTTTCCACTGACTTTTACACAAGACAGTGAGTCAGTTCTCTGGGGGTAAACAAACCAGGACTACTCAGCTTACACAGTTCAGCAGATGATCCTGGACTCACCTTGTGATTGCAGTAATAGGCAAAACCAGAGACATCAGGTGTTGTGTATAGGAGAGCTGAAGAGATGAATCAAAAGAAACTTCACTAATTGCATAAATCTGCTCCTGGGTCTTCTGCCAGTTGGCAGAGAGTGTAGCAGCCTCATTAAGTTTCAGTTGCTGTGCTGCTCCCTTGTATGTTGGGAAGGGGAGACTTGGAGCAGTTTCTTCCTCTACTAAACTTGAGGGTAAAAAAAAAAAAAAAGAAAAAACACAACACAAAAGACAGGGGAGGAGGGGACTCTGAATGGTTGCACCTAGGGCATTTCATACAGAAGTAGGCAGGGACCTGTGGAATTCCTTGACAAAGGATGCAAGATTCAAGACTTTTGTTAATGCCAAATGGGGGGCAACCATTCAAAAAATAAATCTTTGAGGCTTAGGAAATGCACAGAAAAAACTGAGTCCTGCTGTAAAGGTAATAAGAGGTTTAGAAAGAAACAGTGACAAAAAGTGTTAAATATGCTCATCCTGCTCTTGTTCATTCATAACCACCTTATAGAGCTATAGCCAGCTGCAGCTGCAAAACAGTCTTGAGTATCTGAACCGCTTGTTAGACCGGTATGGCCATTCTGTTTCATGCTTATCGTAACTGAAGTTCTCCTACCCAAGCCTGCCAAAAACTGCTCAGAAATAGTTTTTATGTAATATGATGAAAGCTGTTGGTCACTTCTGCAATTGGAGTAATGAGGAGAGCATCACTTTCAAAAGTTGCAGTGCGGAACACCAAGACCTCACATTTTGTTGACCTGAATATTTGTCTCTGTGTAGTCTCCTCACACTCACTGACTGCAAGACTCCAGGACCTGCCTCACTGCTCAGACATATGGATAGACACATACCATTTGTGCTCTATCTTAGTACACCACCATTCAACTATACCAATTAACTAGTTCTCTTCCACAGAAAAAGTAATATATTTATATTTATTTAACATAGGACTACTGCAGGCAAACTAGTCTGGCAAATCAAGAGATCAATATTGACTATTGATGTAAAGGCCACAATGCTGCAGGCTTTCGCATTCCTACATACACCTATTTCCTAGCTAACATGCCTTAACAGGATTGTTACTAGCAAGAAAGAGCAATTAGTTTTTCATAGTCTCCCTTACCTCTTGGCCTCTCTATTAAGTCTGACAACATGGGAGACAATTAGCAGCTACGGCAAGGTGGATGCATATTTAGGAGTTAGGTAGCAGAGAGGACACATTCCATTTTCTTTAATGTGTTTAGACAATGACATGGGACAAACTTGAACTGCTGACCCTGTGCAATAAATGACCATGTGGTATTACCACCCTCTTGAGCCAGCTACTACCTCAGGAGATTATCTTTTGAAAAGTGAATAATAGCAGTTCTTCGAGAGAGAAAATAGTAACGATCATAACAACACTTGTAGAGAGAAATCACAGATCCAAGGGCCCTATTTTCTTCCCTTAAACATAGCTGCTACTGTATCATTAAACTCTCAAGAGTGAATCTAAATTGACAAGGCAAGTTGCACAGTATTAAAAACACATTAACATCAGTAGGTGGAGTTCAAATAACATAAGCTGCATTTTAGCCCCATGATGTAGAGATACATACAATATCTACGTGTATAGTAGCAGTGTGATGGATATTCTCCTTACACAGCTGCACAAGTGACATCAGCAAGTGACAAGACAGCTGCATTTCTAGTTGTACCTGGATGAAGAAACGCAAAATGCAGCTGGAAAAAAAAGCTATAAAACCAAGCTTTTGTAGACTGCAGTGATAAAATACGAAGCCTTGAAGAAATAGGCTATTTTCTTTCACTAATTGGACTGCATGTTATGCTGCCAATTTAATCTCTCATCTTAAAGAAATCATTTATCTGATCAGACTACAAGTACATGCCATAGCCCTTGAACTAAGTTCAAGTGAATGAGAAATTAAGAGTATTTAAAAAGCAACTTCTATTGATCACTTAGAATATGTCCTAATGAAACAATTCAAGTCACTACTGACATTTTGAAAACTACTGTCCTCTGAATAGTTCAGGTGAGGAAGTCTGAATCCTTGGTCCGCTCTGATGCATGTGAGTTTGGCTGTGTCTACAAATGCCCATTTGGTAAACTCTAAGAGGTTAAATTAGAAGCGTTGTGTCTTTATTTTGAGGTTATTTTAAGTAACTAGGACCTTCAGATTTCCTTGGAAATAGCTTCAAAATTAATTTTAAATATGGGGCTCGATCCAACCAACATGCACAAATAGGTCTAGTCTTCAAGAAAGTATAGAATTTGAAACAAGCTTTGCACACAGCTGTGCTGTTTCTTTTCCTTCTGCTCCCCTATCCCTACTTTCCTTTGATTTTTCACCTTTCACACCTCCCTAGTGACAATTCCAGTACAGTATTCATTTGTTCAGGAAACTTCACTAAAATGAACCCACTAACATCACGAGTTTCCAGCAGCAAATGACCTTTCTGCAGAAAACTGCTGAATTGATCAGCTGACTGTGGCATTCCTAGTGAGCAGGGAAGCTACAAATTGAACAAGTCATTGGTATCATAGACAGGACAGCTTTATTTATTCTACCATCATGACAGGCTCCCCATCCAAAGGCACCAGCAATGTAAGTAGATAAACATGCAAATGAAACTTTGTGCACAGCAAGTCCTACGATCATTATTGAAATGTATGGTTGTGCTTCAGCTCTCTTTGGGAGCCCAAGAGTAAACAGGATTTAAGAAAATCACAGGGAATAACCTTAACCTGGCCCCTAGGGATAGTCTGGGTGATTTAAAACTACTTCTGTCTTTAAAAATATACAAAAACAGAGGAGTTCAGCAGAATAACATGCAAAAATGTGCCTGGGGATCAGAATAATTGACCTGACAACATTGATCTTTAACACTATTCCACTTACAACAGTCACTGTTTTCCCCTTCATATAGCAACACCTAATTAGTGTCGCATCCTTGCAATGGTAGCAGTTAGTCCTGGCTAGTGAGCCCCTTCCAAGTGGGCATGAAAGAGCTCTGGATGGCAGGTAAATTACTTACTGATATGTTTCTAATTAGCCCTGGCAGACTGTTCCAAAGCTTGAGCACTGAACAAGATCAAAGGAAAAGTAAAGAGGGGTAAGGAAGGGTGAGAGATGACATCAATGAGAAGTAAACCATTTTGAAAGCAACTCCAACTGGCCAAAAGCCTGAGAAGAACTGGGCCAAGAGGTCCTGCTTCAATTATTTCCATTGTGATGTGTACATGCTAAGGAGAGAATTCTTACTAAATCAACTTTGTGTTACAGTCCAGGAATTATTAATAACTGAGTCCATGGAAGTGTAGCATGCAAACATTGGGTAAACATTTATTTAAAAGCCACACTAGTAGAAATTGTTGCCTGAATGATGGCCTCGGATTTTATAGCACATAAGGGTGCATCTATAGCAAGAAATTCCACAATCCAGCTGACCTTTCCATGCAGGAGAGGGCAGTTACTCATTAGTTATCCGTGGGAACAATCCCTGACATGCTGTTGACCCATGGCAACTAGCTCTTTCACATATGGAGCCCAAGTCTTGCTCAGCCTATAAAGTATCTGAAGTATCACATGCAGTCTCTGCACACTGCCTATGCAGGAGTGTAAAAGCACACATTATCCTGACTGAAAGTCATTCTCTGCCAGCTGAACTCACCGTCCAAACATTCCCAGGCATGCTGAATTAGTTGCAGTTACGCAGCTAGATGGTCCTATTGAATTCACATGGATTTGCTCCAGAAGCAAATGAGAAATTAACCTGCCTGATCTTGCATGGGAGAAGTTGAGGAGAGCTCCCATTAGCTGAACTAGGGAAGCAAAAACAGAGAACCTGGGAGATTCAGGAAAGGAGGGCCCCCTAAATTGATTTGCCTGTCAGAATTACTTGCCTGGTTTAAATCAGACGTGTCAGCATGTTGAAGTTGACTGTACACTAGACCTCTGCTCCTCCAGTATCAGAAATCCAACTCATGCCAAAAGAGCACCACCATCCCAACCCATCATTCTGCTTAGGATCCCAAAGAGGTACTTGGATTTCAGCTTTTCACTATGAAGTAGAGTGATATGTTGACAAAAAATCCGGAACAATCCTTCTGATGTCAACAGAACTCTGTTTCCCTCCCATTCGCATGATCCCCAAAGCAATGACTTCTGGCCCTGCTCTTTTCTAACCAGATCTATGCAAACTACCTTTTATTTCTCTTATCACTGGCAGGACATCTTTTAGGAATAAAAATACACTCACACTGACATATGAAGTCAGAGACCTCCAATTTCAACTTCCTTAGTACAGGAATACTTGACTACCAATTCATATCCAGGCTCACTGTCGAAACTTAAATAATCCTCGTGTTGTTTAAACAGACACATTATTCTGTGATTACACACAAATATTCAGTGGTATTAAGTAGGTGTGACTGATTTTAGGGCTTTTACCCCTACTTGAGCTATCATTGAAGGACTAAAGATATTCAATACAATTCCCTTAAGTACTTCAGAAATATTATGAACAATCTCAATCAATCAGTGCTTTATTCAAATCTGAGTATCATCATCCAGCCAGCTTTCTCAAAGAAAACCACCAGTTTCTGCTGGGATCTTTAACAGAACATCACATCACTCCAGGTCTGTATTTCTTCCTCTGATTTAAAAATGCCTTTATGATCTACCCCTTGAGATCTCTGCTTTATTTCTGCTCTTTTAAAGATCTTCAAAATAAAAGTAAAGGCAACCCCAGAGGCTTCAAGTGGTTTTATTTTCATGCGCTCCCCATCTTTATTTCCTTGACACAGCTGACAGCAGATTTGCACTAACAGTTATATACTCCTAGATGATTTTCAGATGCACAAAAAAAAAAAAAAAAAAACAACACACAGAAAAGCAGGGAGGTGAAATGCCAATACGTACAGCTGCAAAGAAACTGATCCTTCAGAACTGAACACCTTTTTATTCTCTTCTAAATTTAGGAAAAAGGTGGAGACCACAAAAAGATAACACTAAGGTTACCTTGGGTATTTGTAAGAAAGAGAGCATAAGCCACACAAAGAGCGAGTCAAAGAGTTAAACACCTTAAAAAATAGAATATATTAAGGATGGAAATCAATTCATGGCTTTAGAAAATATGGCAGAACAAAATAGCCATAAATGAAGAAAGCTACAGGTCAGTCAAGCCATCACATAAAGGCTCCTGTAAGTCAGAATTAAGACAGCAACTGATTATAGTCTCCAGGTAAATGACAGAGAGATCCTCATTACAGACATTCAAGAGGTTACATGGGTAAATATGACATCAATAAGAATATGCCATAAGCAAAAAGCTCTGTGACATGCAGAGTGCTGACAACAGGTGACCCAGAAGGCATGGGTTTTTACTGCACCAACTTCAGCTTTTCTTTGGAATTGATGTGCCCAGAGTATCTGTCAGGCAATAAGCCACAGCACGGGTCAGTCTGAACTGGTAGAGAGTAAAGTAGCAATACTCCAACAACAATAACCTTCCCAAACATCCATTTCTAAAGAAAGTTTCATGCACAGACACTCATTCTGTGTGAAAAATAATGAAAGATAAACTTCAGCTTTATTCCACCCTCCTTTTCTGAAGTGCTCTACAAGCTGCCAGAAGTACAGGCAGGACAGATTGCCATTACAGACAGTATGTCTAGTGACATTTGAAGAAAGGCATGGTTTTTGTGTTTGTTTTTCCTCCTAGTTTGCCAGGTGGGACAAAGTATGTTTGCTTTGGCAAAAATAAGTTGGCCATTAGGTCTTGTATTTACACAGATAATTCCCTTTTGCCTCCCAAAAATCTACACAGCTTGTTTATCTGGTTAACACACTAATGTCAGATTAGAAGATTGTTACTGAGCATTGCAGTCAAGACCCAGCAGTAAGGATTAACTGAAAAGCAACAGGAGAGCAGGCAGAAAACAAGCATAATCCAACATCTATCAAGAAGTCGAACTTCAATGTTTTCATACTTTCAGTTTGTTTATTTAACTTCGGAGGGGGGTCTTAAATTGAATGTAATTCTGTTTTTATTATAATCAGTCTCCCAAACACTACGCCTCATGACTCTACTTTCCTTAAAGTCATAACACTAACTTAAAAGACTGAGAGACCTGAAAAATAAATCAAAATGGATTTGGTTTTGACTCCTGCTTTCTGCTCGTTCAGCCAATGAACCAGCCTCAACTTCAGATTTTCCTCTCCTACAGCCATGGGCACCAACTATAGTTCACATTTGTTTGTTTGCTTTTGAAAGGCAGGAAATGACATTTAATCACACACCTCCAGATGTCAGCTCTTCAAGAAATAAAGGAAATTATGCGAGATGGGACAAAGCGGTCTCCTACTGGTGCCCAAACCTTGCTGATTTTCCCCTAGTTTTCAGCTTAATTAATAAATACAACATGCATCACAACTAAATCCCACATGCAGAAAACTGCTTTACTGAACTGGATGGGAATTTTTCACATGATTAAATGCCTTGATGATTGGTACCATAAGTAACATGTAATGGAAAGTGGGGGGTGGAACAAAAGCAGCAGCCTGTGGCTTTTCAGAAACCTGCTTTCCTACATCTCTGGCCAAAATCTTCACCTCCTGACTAAACAACCTCTTAGGAGCTATACTGGACATAATTAAATTTTTCTGTCAAACATTTTATGAGATTCCTGACAAAGTGAAAGATGCTCACTATAGAGATCTAGTGGTATATCTATTTCAGTAATTAAAATCACAGTACTGACAAGATGTATGTCAAGGGAAAACATGGCATCTAGAGTTACGGACTGCTCTCAAGAGAAGGCTACTTCCATTAGTAAATAAGAATGGTCTTGGATCATGTCATACCCCATTTCAGCAAAGATACAGCCTAATTCAGGTAATTACTTACGAACGTAAGTTATGTGCTGAGTATCAACACTTCAGCTTGTCCTTATGGTTCCAGGTATATTGCACAGCCATCTTACTTCAATGGAAGCTAAAAGGAATTTTTGTGGCTCACAGACACATTGCTCAACCTGGACATTCTGGAAGTACAAATCACTGCCACAGGCTGTTGTCCTTTATGTTTTCTCCTTGTCTCCAAATAAACAGCATCTACCTCTTTCACTTGTGAAACTTCGAAATAAAGACATCAGGCACTGGACTAAACCTGGAGACCTGGATTCCTTGAGAAGTTCACCAGCACCACAAATCCATGGCACATGAAAGGGACAGCAGCCAAACAAGTCAAGGCAGCGGCATAGCCTCTAGAACATTCCTCATACCTACATTTTTTCAACCCTCTCAGGTATAAACCAAAATTAAAGTGTTGGTTTTTTTTTCCTGATCTTTTACATTTAGTTCACAAAGAAAAAAAGCATATCAAATATGACAGTAATATGTCTGGCTGAAATACATACTACCATATTTAATGTCACATACTTTGAAAGTTTATCCACTGTAGAATTTGGGAGAGACTATTTCATTTTCTTTGCTCTAGGATTATTACAGCATTTTCAGCACTGTTTAACTGCCCATGAATTGCATACCTGAAAGGTCATGGCTCACAAATTGAGATGCACTTCTCCACTCAGAAACAGTGAAAGGCTCTTTCCCTTCCTTAACCTGTTAAGCACAGGCTCAAGAGAATCCTTAAAGGTAAAAAAAAACAGCAATGCCAGCCAGGAGGATGGGACAAGATGACTTAATGGGTCTTCACGATCTTTAGTTCTCCCAGCTAACCCAGTAACTGAAATATATGGAACTACATGCACACCTTGGTGATTGGATGCTAATGCTTCATGGCAGATGCTGTCTCTATATAATTAGAATACAAGCTAGAGAAGAGCCAGTAGATTAATTAATTGTGGCAGGAAGCACATGCTTCTCCATTTCATGGTGATTAACTGGCACTTTTTTTTTTAAAACACCTACTTTTTAATTAAAAAAATAATAAAAAAAACCACAAAAAAGTTTTTAGAAATTTCACTAAATCAAACTAGCTATGACAGAAGAAATCCTCCAGAAGGATGCTGTCAAGCACTCAGTTAAGTTTGCCCAAACCTGAATGCAACATACAGAAACAACTATTGGTTCCCTTACAGATATAACCACAGACTCTACAGACATTTTGCAGATCCCGGGTCAAGAAAAGAAAAATGGCCAGAAAGCCTGGATTTTAAAGAGTTTCTGACTTAGAGGGATTTTAGGTTGTTCAGACACATAATTTACTTTAAGGAATGGTTAGCAACTACTTATAATATTGAAGATTTGTTATACATGGTTAACAGATACACCATGGTCCGCATAAAGAAAAAAAAAGCTGTACAACTCAACACCTTCAGTATAAAGAAACCAGCAAATAAGCATATAAAATAAAGGAAAACACAACTACATGATAACTGCATTAACTAATTAACATGATAACTAAATGATAACTACATTAAAAACTTCCAGGGCTGGCCACTAGGACATCACCTAAACCACTTTGATTGTCAATAGTTCTTTTTCTCACAGGAAAACCTCTACAGTTGGAGGGAAACAGGACATGCACTGATGACAATAAGGCTATTACCAGTTTAAGAAAGGTGAGGTTTTCCCCACTATTGGAATTCATCCCTGTTTAATAGATGTCTTTTATAAAATTCATCAGTCATACTTGTGCTTGCCATGATCTGACATAACCAGACAGCTTCCCATTTTCTATAGCTACTTGGACTCTGAAAAGGACAACTTGAAGGAAGGAAAGGTACTTTTCCCTCTCTACAGTTCTATAGTGCACACACTCCAGAGGGACACTCCTCTATGACCAAGACATTTGCATGTATGTGTATTGCACCTGTTGAGAAAAAAAGTCCCAGAGGGCTTAACTCAATGCTTTGAAAGCTTTGTATTTGCTTTAAAACGCATTACAAAAAGGCCACAGCTGAAATCCACTTGGGTCCTCTTGTGTCTTTTTTGTGACATGTTAAGCAAATCTCCCAGAAGGAGGCTGGCTGCTGACCTCAGCTTCAAGGTGCATCCACAAAGGCATGTTCAAGGCACAGGCAGAATGAATACCCACAGGTATTGCTACAAAATCCTTGAGCAACAAGGATTATCTGTGTTTTGGGAAACTTAGGCCACCATTGTATTTTGCTTATTATCATCTAGGTTAGTTTCAGCACATTTATCTGGATTCGGAGTCACAGTAGGGACAGTACCATTCTTTCTGTCTTTAGTCGCTCAAAAGTTTACAGTGAGTTCAACATTTCCTCACACAGGCAAAGCTTCTTGAAAGTCAAATAAAAGTGTCTCCAAGAGCATCAAGAACAGCTTCTTCAGATTCTGTATTGCAGCACTGGGCAGAGGAGGGTCTCCAGAAGCTCTTTTTTACATTTCCTCCTTCTTGACTCTGAGTAGTTTATTCCTGGGGACCAGTAGGATGGATACAAGTCTGCTCCAGCCCTGCTAATAACTGAAACAGAGGTGTTGGGCACAGAGCCTCCCCACTGACTTCTTGCAAGCTCTCTCAGACTTAGAAATGTTTCTACATTAGCAGTCAGAATTATCTAGCCTGCATGTCACAAACATGCTGTCAGTCTGCTTCCAGATTTGAGCAACACTTGATACTTTTACTGCATCATAACTAATTATCTTTTCATCTCAATTTGCCTGAGGGTGTCAAAGTCATTGGTATAAAACAGGTCCTTTCATTTCCTTACTGATATTTGAAAGCCCGTTAGAGAGCAGCATTATTTTCAGAAAAGGATCCACACTTTATTGTCATAGTCTATTTGCATAGAACATTTCAATACATTCCTTCATTTCTAGTGACATATGAGTGGAGAAAAAGGCAACATTTAGCCCACAAAGAATATACTTTAAATGAAAGCATTCCATTCTGGAGCCTGGCTGCCTTCTTAAACCATACCTCCCTAAAGCCAGAGACACAAGAAAATCATGTAGATAACAGAAATATATGTGAGGGGATATTAAACTCAAATGCTATCTTTAACTGCTCACCTTGCCCCTGAGTATGAACTGAAGGCAAAAAGCATCTTCCCTTTCTCTCCACACACAACAACACAGCCTCATGTCAAAGACAACTCGAACAAAGACAACAGGAAAAGTGAGGCCCTTCTTGGGCAAAGACACCATCCTTGCCCCTTGAAAGGGATCAGGACCCATTCTGAGCCCAAACAACAGATTATGCCGGCACCTCTTTCCTCCTCCCCAAACTAATGATCTTGCAGGAAAACTAGACCTGCATACCAAGGAGAAAGAACTACCAATAACAGTGAAACCCTACATTTCAAACCTTCCACTCCCTGAGCCAACAACAAAAATTGCATAAAACTGAGACACTGTCTCAAGAAGAAACCAGACTTTCTGTAGTAACTGGACGGAACAGCCAGCATTTTAGAAGCAAGTATAGACTACAAAACAATCCCAACAAGACAACCTTGAATAAAGATGTTAAAAACACCTAAATTACCCCAAAGAAAAAGCAAAAGCCACTCACCATATTACAACAAGCTTCCTTTAAACTTTCTGCTTTTCTCAGTTGAGCAGGAGCTTCAGACTGTAGAAAAACCAACAGGTCAGAGGAAGGCTCTCAAGAAACATCTTACATCCATTCTGTCTAAGCTAATACCTCTCTCCACCACCCACAAAGGACTGAAACAAATGAGATCTGACTGTCCCCACCCATATATTGACCTCCTGATTACTCCTTTTCCACCTTTCAGCTGCAAAGGTGCTAACAAGCATCCACTTTCCAGATGGGTTGGAATTACAAGCCATAGCAACCCCCCTAAAAGCTCCTAGCACAAAGGTAATGTAAACAAATTCAGGTTGAGGTTACTGTCAGAAACACAACAGATTGCTGATGGAAACAGGTAACCCTTATAATGACTCTGTATTCTGTTATTTCAAAATCTATTCATTAAAATATGGTGTTTATTACTCCAGATCCTGTATCATTATCCTTTATTATCTAAGTCAAGCTGTGTACCCTCAGCTAAAAGCACAGTATTCCACATGTTTTATTCCTCCTGGTAACCAGCTGTGGTGAACTATATATGTAAACAATATTTACTGGGGATGTGGAGATTTATTTTACTTTTGCCAGAAGTGCTGCACTTTGCACTGCATGATTCTGCCTTGAGTGCTCAGTTTCTGCTCAGTTGCAGCCACAGAGCAGCTCAGGCTGGCAATACTAACAGCTTGGAACTGAGGTTGCTCCTCTGGGTCACTTGAACCAAATACTGAAAACACACCAGGCTCTTTCTTCCTCTTAGGGAGAAGATCTTTTTCTATCTTAGTACAGCATACTTTGAAGAGTCAGGTGGAAAATGTCAAACCAAAGTGAGTAGAGAGCTAGGAAAAGGTTTGTTTGTTGTTGGGGTTTTTTTGTTTTTTTGTTTTTTTTTGTGGGTTTTTTTGGTGTGTTTTTTGTGTGTGTGTGTTTTTTTTTTCAATGAGATCATTTTAAGTCTTGTTTGAAAAACCTTTTCTTTCTTCCTACTGTCAATAGTACACAAGCTTTTGCTAATGCTTTATAATAAATAAGACTGTCCCAAATTACCAAGTTTTGTCTTTTGTGCAGGTAAAGCTCGCAAGAAAAACATGGTTTGTGCTTTTCCTGACAAATTTGTGTGTGTGTGTGTAATGATGGATGTCTTTTTTTTTTTTGACAAATTATTACGGCTAACAGTGTGAGAACCTGGCTTAGCCATTTATTCAGCACAATTTTTTCAAATTATTCGGACACCAGAGACACTATTGACCCTATCAAACTTTAGATAACTGAACAAGGTACATATAGAATATGGAGTCTCTTTCCTGATGGAGAGAGCCATCTCCAGAAGAAAACCCACCCCACCATATGTACAACTTACAAAGACATCCATCATTACACACATACACACTCAAAAAAAAAACCCAGGCAACTTTATCTCCATTGACCTCACTAACTAGATTTGCTTTCAGTTCCCAGACAAATAATACTGATATAAAGCCAGATTTTAGCATGACCAGGAAAGTTGTTATCTTTCAAAACACATCAACCAGCACTCTATCAAAAGCTGAACAGGCTGTCTGAGGTTTCTTTACAACACAAATTTAAATTTTCAATATTCTTGGGGCTCACTTCTTGGACCAAAAGCAGGAAGTATCCAGCCACCTTGCAGAGGGACCTAACTTCAGGCTACATTTCAGGTGCTTGAAGACACCGGCCATCTAGCAGGGTGCCCAGTTTTTCTCTATTGAGACAGGGACCCTCAGTGTACCAAAGCTGAAGTATGTAAGTTAAACGGACACTTTCTGGTGATCTTCACAAGTATTAGTCCCATTCCCAAAATACCTAGACATCTGCAGCACTTGTCTCAGTATTATCTCTCCAGCTAGCTAAAACACAGACAGATTTGTGTTGAGCATACTAGAACCCATTTGAAGTTATCTAAATGAAATATTTTGAACTGACCAAAGGCTTTCAGATCTGACCTTAAGCTGAACCTTCACACCACCCTGAACCCAAGCCTTTTAGAAAAGCTTGAAATAAATGTCCTTCCGTTCTAAAACATCAGGTTTTCATGTTCCTTCTTCTTTCAATCAATCTGAAATCAGAGGCTTTTGCATGCGATTATTGCATGTCATACAAGGAATTGTGTAACCTTGTGAAAAAGGTACTTTAAATACCTTGCGGTGTGTACTTTCTTTGTCAAGCCAACACCTCTAGTGAAGACAGACTGCATGGGAGACAGCACTGAAGGTTTAGGTTCATCTTCTAATAAGTACAAGTCAAAGTAAAAATTAAAAAACAAAAACAACAACAAAAAACAAACCTAAGCCCCCCCTCAACTGAATCTAGCCTGCTGTCACGGTTTAACCTGAGCTAGCAATAGAACCATGATAGCCGCTCACTCCCTCTCCGCTTTCCCCTTCCAATAGGGGAGAGAATCAAAAGGAAAACACAATTTAATAAAACAACAAAATACTAATACACTACAAGTAAATATATATATAAAATAGAAATAAAATATAAAATAAAACATACTCAATGCAATTCCTCACTAACTCCATCCACACCGAGCAGCCAGTCCCAGGAAGCAGCACCTGGTCCCAAACAGCTGATCCCGAAGGGATAAAAAAGGAGAGAAGGCAGAAAGGTTCAAAGGCCCCTTCAGAATGACAGAAGGTCAAACCAAGCATCCCAAACAGAACTCCCCCAGCTCCAACAAAAAGAGTATCTTGGTCACTCAGCTTGAACCTCAGTCTGTGTCTGCACAGTAGTGTCTAAAGAAAAGAAGAACAGTAAGAGGTGAAAGGACTTCCCTCAGGGTGCCTGATCCATCAGTAGCACAGAACATATCCAGGCTTCCTGGTGTCTTTGCAACTAGATGATGCTGCCATTGGATTTGGGATCATCATCAATTTAATGATTAGGTGTTTGAAATACCTCAATATCTTAATGTTTTAAAGTCAACCTGAGATTTTCAGATCACTGGAACAATTCTGAACACATTCTTATTTCCTCCCCATGAGTTGTCTTAATATTGTGCTCCACAGCTACCCTTTGAGGAGTCTCCAGAGCCACATGGTTAGGGAAGAGGCAGGACAGAGGTGATCCTTTCTTCTCACCAAGCAATTTGGCAAGTAATAGAAAATGTAAATATAAAAGCAGCTGCCATCAGTACATTTTTTTTCCATATCAGCACTCTGGTGCTGAACTCACTGTGACTCACTGAGACCTAGGCCAGGTTTGCTTTCCAGGGATGCGATGAGCAGTGTCTAATATGCTCATTATGGGAACTGTTGTCAGACAAATATCACCATCTGAGCATATCATGGCATTACAGCCAGTTTTATGTCTGCATGCACGTGAGGGAGGCAGTTGCCAAGCAAACATTTTTAATGTGTGTCCATTTTCCTTTGGGTAGAAAGGGCCCACACTGGTCTCCTCTCCACTCCAACACCTTCAGCAGTCTCAGAAGACTTTTGCTTAGTCCACTTCTCTCCCCAGGAGACCCTCATTAAGGTGTACACCTGCAGTGGCTTCAGACCAGCCAGGCCAGGCCTGTGATTACACAAGTACCTAGCACTGCCATTATCAGAGCTGGCATGTACCAGCAATTAAAATGCAGTAGCTGTAGACCTATCAAAGCATTTATTTTTTCAAGGATTGCTTGGTTTATTTCCATATTCATAAGCAGGAATAACTGCAATCCCTGTTGACAAACATTGACACCTCACCTAATGCATTAGTTATTTTGCATCCCAGGGATTACTGAGCTTCCCAAATTGTCTTTGCATTTGCATTATCAAATTAACTGTTTCACAATATTTCAGGCAAGTTTTTTCTTTTCAGAAGCGAGTCATATGCCACTTATTTGCCCCACACTAGTCCTCTCTACTACAAGTATGGAGTGGCTAAGTAATGCCACTGTAAACCCAGTCTTCTAGGGTTTACTTTGCTGGCAGTGAAGGATGTGTGTCTAGGATTGCCTTGTCTTTCTGGCATCCCACCACAGATGTTGTATAGCAACAACACATGTATGCTCTTCCCTCTCCTCAGTAATCAGCACAGCCAAGAGAGGTCTACTTTATTCTTAATCAGAGCATCCTTTGAGGCAGATTTTTTTCTCTTCCATAGCCTTATGGACACAGTAATTTCCCACTGCCTGAGCTATCAATAAGAAGTTGCATCTTTCGGGGAAGTCAGGCCCCTTGTACTACCATGCACAAAAAATAACATTTACTGCTCCTCTAGGAAAGGTTTAGCACCTGAAACCCACCAGTAGAATTCAGCCTACACTTTCTGTCAGAAAGCTAACTCTGATTACACATGGGCAAGTCTTATGCAATGTATTCCATGTTTTTCTTTTCCTGCTGTAGGCCACTAAGACTGCTGGATGTGAATTGCTTTTATTGCTGCATTTGTTCCTAAGTGCATCTAAGAAAGAATGAATGATAATCAAATTGGACTTTCAGAGCAGAAGATCTCATTGGTGATTCTGAGATCACTGGTAATGAAAGCAAAAATCTCCTTCAGAGATGGTGGCTGGGCCAGGAATCAAGACATACGAATAATGTNAAAAAAAAAAAAAAAAAAAAAAAAAAAAAAAAAAAGACTCCTCACTGCTTTTAATTAGTCTTAAAGACTCCCGTAGGTCCAGCTGGCTCCACCAAATTGTCATCTTCAGTTTCTCAGCATAGCATCAGTGCTGCATCATTTATGGAGGTGTATTTGCTTAAGAGTTGTCTTTGTTAAAATTCAATTACATTGAAACCATATAACCTGTCATTGTAATAACCTGATAAAAAGCCCTTAACTGCCACACCATGTGCCCGTTTAGCAAGAAAATTAGCTCAGCAAAGAACACAGTCCTAATTTAGCAATTAGAGTGCAGTTCGTATCAGGCTATTTCGATAAGAGCGGAAGGCAATTTAAAAGGCAGTTTTGCTCATTGCAACCTATTAAAGGCATGTTAATAGTGAACAGATCTCCCCATGCATATCTGGGTAGAGAATGGTGTCTTTGTGCATGTCAAAAAGTAAAAAAACTATCGTGGACAGGACCTTCTATTTGTAGTCATATTTGCTAAACCAATGTATTGTATTTTCTTTCAGTGCTAAACGGTGAAGAGGACATATGTTACGAGAATGTATTACAAAATGAATTGTAGTCTTATGGTCCAAGCAAATTCACCTTATTTTGAACTCCTTGATTTTTAGAATGATTAGATGTGAATTTTAGGATCAAATTCTCCTGATAGTATCTTAGAAACAACCACTGGGACAGAAGCTTTCTTGACTGTTCCGTGAAGAAAGAACTGTGGATTCAATGTGTTAGGATTTGCTTGTTGCTCTGGATGACTTTCACAGATTTGTTAATCACAAGGAGAAGATCACACCCTGAAGAGTTTTCTACACTTTGACTCAATGATGAAACTAGTTTTGGCTGTGCAGCAAGAATATTTGTTGAGCGGTGATACTGATGCCATAAACTACACTCATATAAGCTCCCAGAGAGTCGAAGTGAGATTCTCTACCTCCTCTCTGGAGCTTTTGTCATCAGATCAGGTGATAAAAAACCACATCTGTGCAGCTTGCTCTCAGTACCCCTTACTATCAGCAGCAGTAGCTTTTAATTACTATGATGTATTTGAAGCAGAGTGCCATTGCAAATTAGAGCTAAAAGGTCCCCTAGGAACAAAGTTAGTGATGTGCTCCCAAAGTTTTCAACACATAGAGGCCTACTAGTGCCCTTTGCCAGTGTAGAGGAATAACGAAATTCAAAGACCATGGTTCAAGGCCAGGACTCCAGCTGTAAATTAAGGAAGTTTCAAATCAAAATTGGTGGGGAAAAGTCCAAGGGACTTTCAGCATTTAGACTCTAGACCTCAGCACAACCAACATTTGTCTGGATGGGGATCTGATGTGATCAAGACAAGCTGGTTTTAAGGTGGCCTTTCCCTTTGCCCATTATTAGGCTGTGCAGAAGCTGGATTCTCCCATTGTTTTTTCTCTGTTTGGGGTGTTTGGGTTTTTGGGTGTTTTGTTGTTGTTGTTTTTGTTGTTTAGGTGGTTGGTTGGTTGGCTGGTTTTGTGTTTGGTTTTACTTTTGGTTTTAAATAATGTTTCATGGCCATTTTCACAGCAGCTAGTCAACAGAAGAGAGCTCGTTCTCACTGGAGCTGTTTCTAACCCCACAACATTGCCAGGAAGGTGGCATGAGAGTGCTCCAGGAACAGTGATACAACTTTGAGGTCATTCAGAGTGCTTTTTCTTCGTATTCCTTCTAGTTGCCTTTCAGTTTATATTTAAACCTTCATTTTGGTCCCTTGCTGCTAATTTTGTTATTAGGCATTAACAGTTTTTGTCTTAGTATACATATTTTATTTGTATGAGTGATTTTTATCTCATACTAAGTCTCTTTGCCATGCTAATGAACTGAATTATTAGGTTTAATTAATGGAATTAATAGCTTAATTTCCTTGGTATTTTTAATAACAGAATTGTATTTTAAAGTGTTTGTGTAGAAACATAGACTGATAGTTGTGCTGCCCTCATGTGTAATAACAGAATAACACAAATGGTTACCAGTAGTAAACTGGTACTGAAACTACCCAAACGAAGTAGCTAATTAAATCTTTGTGCACATTTAGCTACACATTTTTATCTGTAAAAGTATTATTACATCCATAAGTATCCTTTTTTACAAAGACAATATTTTATGTGCAAAATTATCATACATGTAGTTTTTGTTGGGAGTCAGTGCTAATATGTTTTCTCAGAAAAGGTGAGCTACTGGCAAACAGGGAGTTGATTTAGCAGAAAGTTAGTGGTACATCACACAGTGGTTGACTTTGTGGGTCAAATTTTCTTCGCAGAATTGAAGCTTTATTTTAAAAACAAGAGACAAAACAAAAACTTCTATTAATCTTTATAATGCAAAAAATGCCCTTGTCAGGATCTGAGTTTGCTTATTTTCCCATTTGAAACAGTAAACAGTAGCTAAGAGGAGAAGATGCATCTAGATGATAAGCCAAGTTTTGCCAGTTCTGAATCAGATCATTGTGGTCATACAGTGCACCACTCAAAGTATGGAAAATCAGTTAGATAGTCTTGCTTTGACACAGAAAAAGTCATTTATCAATAGCTCAGTGAATTCCTGTAGCCACAACTCTAAGGATCCCGGCTCCCTGGGATCTCTGTTGAGCTCCTGTGATAATGATGTGTGACTACGCCTTTTGAGTCTTTGCTCAAGTTCTTGCAAGGTTTAAGTGATGTTATTTGAAGTTTGCAAGTAAAGACTACAAAGATATAAAACAATCTGAAAATAGCTTACCAGAAGCCATATCATCCATGACCTGCCTCCACCCCACAGGCTTTTTCCATACTAGTAATTCTCTACCCTGTTACTTTGTCTCTGTCTCCAGTGGTTTAAGAGAGGTTGCTACTATTATATCCATTCAATGACTGGTCAGAACTGATTCATAACATGACCCCCCTAGGGAGCAGCAAGAGAGTGCTTCTCAGTGTGGGTGATAGTAAAGCTGGCAAGGCAGTGCCTTCACTGTCCAGGACACAGTCCCATAGTACCTGAAAGAGAAGAACGGGGCACGTCTGCTCATAGTGGACTCAAAACACAGGCAACTAGGCCACTAGAAAGTGTGAGAAGAGGTTGCAATGTCTGCAAATACAGATGGTCTCTGCTCCCAGCCTATATAAAGAACGTGGGAAGGGCTCTGTCCTAGCTCAGAGGAGGCTCTCAAACTGCATCAAGTGTATTTTGTTTGCCCTTGTACGCTGCTGTGAAATCTCATATACGAAATAGCTTTGTCTCTCCAGCCTCTGGGCACTCCATAAACAAACACAATGAGTAGGCAAATAACTACAGGGTGACCTATAAAGAACTGCAAGGTTTATTTTGCTACAGACCTGTGATAATCACCATTTGAAGCAGTTGTATAGTACTCCAGTCTGTACAAGTTACCAGCACATCACTGTGATGTAAAATAGCTCTAGCATCATGAGTTTGGGCAAATTTTTTCCTTAGTCTTTTGTATACTACCTTGTCTACTGAAAAAAATGAGGGAGACAGAAGAGTTTAAAGCCTGAACTCCTGTATCTTTGTAAATGTCTTTGAAAGACCATGGGTGAAAGATGCAACTGAAGGTCTTACTGGAAGTTAGAACTTGATGAGAAGATTTGAGGTGGAAAAATCTAGGAGCTGGGCAAGAGACGAAAAGATGCATAGGCTGGAACAGGGAATGAGAAAAGGCGTGTAACTCTGGTTGTTCCCTTTGGTGAGATTCATTAAAAAATACGAAAAAAAAAAAAGGCAAAGAAAGGAAGTGGGAGATTGACATAACGGGCAGGCGTAACTGATTACATCAAACAAATTACCTCCCTCCTCACAGTGATTTGTGGGCTAAATCTCTCACCACGTGTGCAACTTATCAGTGAGTGGCCAGTGCAATTAGTGCTGCTTCATGAATCACTTGCAGTGCTGGCTCCTCTGCAGGATTTTCACACACAGTTTGTTATTACAGCAAATGAAAGGTTCGTCTGGCCCTCCTTTCACCCCACCCAGGAATTGCTGCTGAGGGCTGAAGATCACATTAGCAGGTTTCTGCAGCCTAAGCAGAGCCCTGCTTAATTGCCAGGTCTGAGCCAAAGGGCTGTACAGAGATGCATAAACTGAGAATAAGGCTTAAAACTCCAAGAGCAGGGCAAGTGACGTACCCAGAAATGGAAAACAAGGTCTGGCTAAGAGCAGTGCTAAGGGACATGTCATCTCCCAAAAAGTTACCCAAACTCACTTTCTGTGTTGTGCTATCTTAATAAAATGAGGCCTGAAAACCAGGCAGTCTAATGTTTTTGAACTGGAAGAAGTGAGTATATATATCTGCTGTTCACCAAATGAATTCCTCTATGACATATAGTGAGTCTTAAAATGTTTGAGATAACTGAAAACCAGTAACACAAGTAGCTGGGGATCTATATAGAATTCAGCCTAATGTTTTAAGGCATAAGGGAATCACTGCAACAGCAGTGAAACGGTTCAGTCTCCTTCATTCCTGCTATTATTTATGCTCACAGAATTGACTGTAATTTAAAAGACCATAATGCCTGGTTTACGGTCCCTGAGTCAGAGGGAAGAGCTGTTTTCACAGCTTATAGGCTAGTGGTTACAAACTTTACTATCTATTATGGTTCCTGAAGAGACATTTTCAATCACGACTCTTTCATGGAAGAGGTTTATTCTCTTTCTAGGATGCGCTGAGTCCATAATGCCATTACCAAATCAGGACCTATGTCTGTACAGGGAGGGTCTGAATGATAATTTTACCTTACAGAGATAAACACCAGCCTTACTAAACAGAAGAGCTCCTTCTTTTCACTTTCTTTTGGCTCCATTAGTATCTAAATCCTTGACTCTGAAAAAGGTTCCTTTGTCAAAAAAATATAGCTGAAGAATATGATTTGACTTTGTGCTGCATATGAAGTAGCTCAGAGCAGCAACACTGATGAAGGAATCAATACAAGGGCATCGATAACAGGATGAGTGGGAAGTCTTTCACACTTTGCAGTTTTCCCCTGGGAAATGTGCCGCTGCTGTGGAAATGATTGTTCCTAAAATGGTGTTCACTGTAAGCATGCAAAATTATGCAGAATTTATCCTGTTTATTCTTACCCTCCTTTATAGCTTCATGGCTCCATATGGTCTGTAGAGCAGATATAATGGCCACCCGGAACATAATGGACTGTCAGCAAAAGCAGGGGCCTTGAGCCTACTTCTCATTGCATATGAGTGGAAGGAGCAATTTAAAAGTCAGCAGGACAAGGTGTTTGTTTTCATTGGATCTAGAAGGTAACACAAAAAGTGTCTAGAAATAAAGGCACTGGCAGGACATACAGAGAATGTTTACTGGAAAACTTGCTGTACAGGGCTTGTTGGAGGTACCTGTTCTGCAGAGGAGTGGGAGGAAAAAGAATGTTCATTTTTGTTGCAAGTTCCTCCAAGTCACAGACTTTTTGCCTGCGTTAGAGGAGTGATCCTCTTTGGACATATTGGCAGCAATTTTATTTCCTTTTCGTTTTTGCAAAGTAGAAACAGGCTGTATCTGGACACTATAGTTCAAAGCATGCAGGGGACAAGGCTCCAGTTGCAGTTTGTTTGCAGTTAGCCAGAAAACTGGACTTAGCAACATCCTAAAGTCGTATGGCATTCATTGACATCAAAGCAGACATCAACTTTTCCACCGTCTGTACATTTCTAGCTATTAAGCATGAGAAGCTTACCAAAATGTATGTGGTATTTCAAACAGCTCTGATTCCCTGGCATACTGTCCAAAGGTGTCAAAGCTCAATCTGAAGAGATGTATTACACTCTTTGACCCCCGTCTCATCCTATAATGCAACCATTCCTAATTTATTTCAACGTGACTACAAGGGACACTGAGTGAAGTCTGATTTTGAGTTCATGTGGCAAATCATGACAGAAATGTCAGCACTGAAATCGCTGACCCAAAGTAAAAGAGTGCCCTTGTAAACATGTCAAGATTTAATTAATCCCTCATACCCTCTCATAGCTTCCACTATGGAGTGGGATCTCTCCAACTTTGACTGTATTTAGCATCTGGATCCACAAAATGGAGAACTCCAGACTTGTTTTTGAGCCTGTCAGTTTTCAGGTTTGAAATGTTTTTGAGGACTACCTTGTGAGTTTAAACCAAGCATTGGAGCAAATGGCAGCAAATCTGTTCTGAGGTTGTAATGGTAGTGAGGAAGGGAATACAGAGGAGGCAACTGCCTGTAGCTTCTAAGTGTCAGACTCTTGTTTGTACATGATTTCCATTGTCAATGGACATCTGTGTCCCAGCACTAATTCTGCCCTTGAGATGATGGGGCACCACCAGCTTTTCAACACTTTTTAAAGATGATTTTCAATGACTGCCTCAGCAAGCTTCCCCCCAGCCCAGAGCAACATTATGGAAGCAGAAAGTGTCAGCCTTCAAAAGCAAAGCTACGCTGTTTGTTCTTGAGGATATGAGTCATGCTAATCTTCTCCGAATGCCTAACATGAGGTGTTTCCAAGTCCAGTCTCTCTGTGTTTGTGTAATGCGTATATCCACTGCTGTCTAGTGAGATGCACAGAAACTATTTGCAATAGAGTTTGGCCTTGTCTTCTTTAAGCCTTACAACTGCAGATATCTACAAATGTCTTCACTAGTAAGCTCGTAACAATAATGAAAGTGATGAATTAAGGAATAATTATTCAATTATTCAATAATTTATGTAGCAGAAGAAATAGCTTCTACTGATAAAATACCCAAACACAAGATTCAATACAAACAAAAGAAGAAACCTTTCACATACCTCAAAATAAACCTGCAGAACATAATGCTGCAAGATGCTATAGAGGAGAAAAAAATGTCCAAAAAGCAATGAGAAACACTTACTGAGCCAAACCATTTGTGGTCTATTAACCATCACAGTTTAGATACAACCTTTAACCAAGTAAATCCTTATGTTAAATTTTGTTGGCACTCGGGTGGGTGTATTCCAGGAAGAAGTGAGCTATACTGGCACTCTTCTAACATGCATCAACTGCTGGAGATGGAATAGTGACTTACTAAAGATGTAGGTCTGACCCAGTACAGTTGCACTTGTGTGCTGTAGTTCCTAGATTCAGTACTAAACATCCTTTCCTTCACCAACTTTAAAAATGCCAGATGTAATATTCCTGTTTTCTCTTTCTGCTGTAAGACAGCTGCTGCATTCTTTGTCCAGAATTTTAGTGTGGTTTAATGCCATATTTTGGGCTGCTGTAAGGGCTTCTAGCCCTAAGAGTAACAGGAATTATTCACTGTGTGTTCCAGAGACCAGCATTTGGCAACTCTGTTCTGTTGCTTTTCCTCCACTGGGTTAGGAAAACACATCTTTTGGCCACTGGCATTTCAAATGCAAATCACTGAAAAGGATCCATGTCCTCAAGGAAAAAAAACAAAAAACAACAACGACAACAACAACAAACAATAAAAACAAACAAAACCACAGGCAACAACAGCCCAAACAAAACAAAAGCAAACAATTAAACATGTGGTCCTATAATCTTCAGTATCCTTACTCAGCACACTAAAGAGCAAAGGAAAATCCATAAATTGAGCTGAAAAGAGTGAAAGTGACATGGTTGGCAACACAAGACCAAAATTAATTATTTCTTATTATTTACCTAATACTGATTTCTGAATTACAGACCTGTTTTGTAGGCATGGCATGTATACACTGCTTTAAATTCATATAATCACACTAGTGGTCTCTGCTTTTATTCCCTTATTGCCTTGGAAGATCGCAGTGCAGGGAGGTGACAAATAGGCCATCTCAGGGGGAGCTAAAAAGAGCTTTTTTCTTATTTGATTACTTCTTCTACTTGTACAGAGAGCCACTAAGCACAGAACTAAGTGAGCATTAAAGTGTGAAATTAATTTCTGATTGTCAAATAAAAAGGAGGATGGGATTATATAAGAACAAATTGTGTTCACAGTGAAGAAGGCACTTCAGAACACCTCATGTTGTTCTCCTTTGTCAGTGCCATTGCACTTATAGGACCACCAGCTTCTCCCATAAAGCAGAAGTTCTTCCAAGCATTAGCTCAGACTTCATGACCTGGTTATGGCAGCAATCAGACCTTGCTCTGGCTCCAACTTCAAAACCCTTATCTTGGAGACAAGAGTGTGTTACCACTGCCTACAACAACTATGAAACATAGATGTGGCAGATAGTCTAGATCAAAGTATCCTCAGACATGCGTGGCGTGAAAAATCTCAGCAGTGCTGCACATCTCATTTTGAAAAGAAAGAAAGGCTGGAGCTTCTGTGACAGAGGGGAGGACAGCCCACAGTCATGATTTTGGAAAGTTTCACAACGCTTTCAACCCTGTATCTGTGCCAAGGAGGTTCAGCACTCTTTATTCTAGACCAGGGGCATCTAACACATTTTCACAGAGGGCCACATCAGCCTCATGGCTACGTTTAAAGGGCCAAATGTAATTTTGGGACTGTATAAATGTATACATTCAGCCCTTTGAAGGCAGCCACGAGGCTGATTTAGCCCCCAGTGAAAATAGCTTTGATAATGTCCACCTTCAGTACACCAGAAATCTTTCGTGTGACGAACTGTGAGGCATGCTTCTAGCACTATCCTAATTTGTGTTCTGTTTGTTTTATTCAAATGGGGTTTTTTTGTTCTAACAGTAAACAAAGAGTCAGTCAGGGACCTATACAGAGCATCCCTGGATTTTTGTAGTTTCTGTGTGAAAACGCTGTCCATGAACTTGACCTTCCAAAGTAGTGATACTTTCTAAACACAATAATCGTAGCCCTTTTGCATCTGGATCCAAATGAAGTGGATAAAGTGACAGAAAATAATCCCTCTGCAGCTGTGTTGAAACAAATTGCCTTGCCTCTGGGAAATCAATGACATTGTTTTTCAGAAAATGTTTTTTAACAGCTTTCCTGATCGCCCCCATCCACTGAGGAATTATAAACCAGAACAGTTCTCCCCACATTTTACTGGTAAGGTAACTGCTACAGCTACTGCTACTGATTCGATATTGTCCAGATTGCGCTTTTCCTTTCCTTGTGAAGCTGCTGCATCTGGGCCCAGACATTGGGATCCTGTAAGGCTAAGGCACCTTTACTTCCATAAACCATTGTCACATTGCCTGCATTGTCTCTTCTGGAAAAATCAGTTGTCTTCTATACTGGTCCTATTTAAGAGTATCAGCAAGTCTGCCCAGTGCCTGAACACACACTGTGTCATTCCCCTTGAAATTCCTGAAATTCTGGGCTCAGAGACACTTGTAGTCACCAGCTGCCTGATCACTACTTAGCAGCAACTGAGAATTCTGGCTGCCTTCTCAATAGCATGATTTGAGCCCTTAGCAAAACAACGGATTGAGCCTCACAGTGCATTGTTCCTATGAAAGAGTATTATGAATCCTGTTTTCAGACATGGAAACCAAAAGACAATAAGTCATTTGTGCTTATTTACCACAAATAATAGAAGAGTTAGGCAGAGAAGCCTTTCAAATTCTGCCTTCTGCACCTGCCATCCCTTCCTTCCTTCCTTTTCCTGTTCCAGTGGGAACTTTCCTTCCCTAGTGCCTGTGACAGGTCCCGAAAAAAGTCTGGACTCCAAGGGGTGAAGCCGCCAATTCACAGTGGGCATAGGGCCATGCCAAGAACTTTGCTGGAAACCGGTGTTCAGTGACAGCGTATACAGAGGGCTCCTTTTTATACAAGAAACCCAAGGAAAGCCACACTATCAGAACACCAGCTCATTCTTCCACGGCATGGCAAACACTTTTCCCATGAGGAGAATCTGATACCGACTTTAAATCCAGCCAGAAACCATTCCTGTGAGTGATCAGAGACAAGTGGACATCATATACGCAGAGCGTGCAATGAGCAAACTGTTCAGTCTCTCCTTCACGGAGCAAGCGCAAAAGCAATTAACAAACGCAGCACAAGTTTCCATCTGAATGGCCATTTCTTGCGTATATAAAGCAGATGAACTTCATCTCCCTTTAGGCTTTGCAGGAAAACAGCCAATGAATTCTCATAATTAAATACAATCCACTCAGTTGTATGGACATTATCAGTAAAGAGACACGTTCCTCCTGCAAAACACACTGATGCCAGTGAATACACTGTGTTTTAAAAAATGCGTGATATTATTAACGTCATTATTTGGGAGCTTCCTTCTTTGATTTGAGGCTTTATCAGAAATTGATTTTAACAGGTTGCTTCTGAGATCTCCTTCTTATAAAATGTGTTTTGTGAAATGTAGCTACAATAGTAAACATCTCCTTTGAAAATGTTATTGCCAAGGTTTTTGAAGCCTTAAGTGTGATTTCCTGTTATTCTTTCAGCTTCAGCACTGAACCAGAGCCTCTTATCATGCGTACTGCACTGATGCAGCACTCTACACAGAACCAGTTTTGTTTTAATGCCATGTAATGCAAATTTCCTCTGAAGCTGTTTCGATGTGAAAGTTAGCATCTCACATAAATACAATGTTAAATACCCATATACATTTCTAGTATCAGTAGTATATTGTGGTTTGACAGCTGATCAGACTTACCCTGCTACACTTAAATTTTTTTTGTGGCTCTACACTGTTCCTACCTCTACCTCTAAAGAATTTAATCATTTTATTCCATTTCATTTTTGTGACTTCGCTGAATCTGTCAATTCCTGTAGCCAGATGACTTTAACTATACCACATATCTGAATATGTGTGTTTCCAATGCTGTAGAGGTTACCACGCTCTCTAAAGCTCCTTTTTTTTTGCTTGTAGAAAGAATAAGACTGCATAGTTACAGACTCTTGTTCAAGAAGAAAGTTATAATTGGGATTTGTCATATTGATGGGGAGAAGTCTATAAAGAATATGTCAGGAATATTCAGTGATTCTCTTTGGCTTCTGAAAAGCATCCTTTCAAATTCTCTTTTTCATTTGTACTACTTGTTTTATCCTTGTACTTAACAGTAAATTTCAGTCTTAGGTTTCGCGGTTTGTAAACAGAATCACACAGCACTGAATTGAACCCAAATCAATTTCAGGTTACCGTAACTACAAAAAACTGTAAAACCTAAATGACCATTGTAATTAGCAAAAGGGTGTATTTTCATAAGAACAAATAAGCCCTCCTGCAGGAATTCTGTATATTTTAAAATGAAGCTTTCCCCCCATAATTTATCATCAGCTACTTACAGTATGGAGCAAAGCATATGTCTTGCTATGAAGAAAACATTTCCTTCACAAATCTAGTGGTTAAATATTTAGAGTGCACTTCAAAGGCCATGAAGTAAAGCTTTAAAAAAGCTGTGTGTGGAAAGAAAAAAAATATTATGTGAATTTTTGAGATTTGGAAAGAACTAAAATAGTTGTTCCAAAGCCCAAAACACTGTTTTACAAAGCATTCTTTGTGACATGATAAGGTTTGTTTTGACACACGTTCCGTTTTCAAAATGCATCATCAAATCAAGCAGCTGAAATTGTTTTATAAAGAAGCCTTTCTAGCCCCACCATCTCATCCTCTTCTTTCCCTTCCAAAATAGACACAAAACAAAACAACCTGGTCAGTCAGTTTGTTGACGATACTGATTGTATTTTAGGAGAGCAGATAGAAAACCCATATTTTTTTCAGGATTTAATGACTTTTTATTTTTGCTTCTGCATCTTTGTCACCTTCTAGACTGAGAGGACCATTGCTGTGAGCGGAGTTAGGTGCAAGATTTTCCAGGGTCTGACTGAAAAATCCTTCTTTGATTCTGTTCTTACTCCATTTCATTTACAAACCTCTTTCCTCACTACTCTCATACCTTGTGTGGACACATACAGCCATTATATTCTGTAGGGCCTGGTTGATTCTTGGAACAGATGTCAATGATACATTTTCATGATCAGCCTTTTCACAGACAAAAAGACTCCACATCTTCCTATCAGGATACCAAAGTAGAAAATGGCTGAAGGGTTTGCTACTTAGGTACGCGAGCTCAGTCCTGAGCTGAAGTTAAAACCAATCATTTCCTTCCCCTCATTGAAGGCACCATATTCAGAGCCTGAGATGCAAAATTCCAGATTAAACATTTCATTGCAATTTCTCAAATGTCACTGTTTTGCAAAATGGCAAATGTGATAACAAAATAACACAATTTAATTCTCAGCTGGTACAAGCCTCCCACTCTCAGAGGAAAGTGTGTACTACCGGGACTGTTGTCTGTCCAGCACTGGAGAAGTTAGATAGAGATTTTCAAAGCTATCTACAGGACACTTAGAACCTCAAAAATTCCATTAAAAATTCTTTCTGTAGGTCATTTTCTGTACTGTGGTATTAATTCTTTTGAATAATATCAAGTCCCCTACAAGGGCTCCACTGAGCTTCTTCAGGACAAGTGGAATATTAAAATTATAGGACCTTCTCATATAATTATTGCTCCAGGGGTAAATAGGCAAAGCTTGGGTCTGCATAAGAATAAATGTATTAAACATGCAAAACACTGCCTCAGAGTCAAAAAAATAATCTTAGTTTCCAAGATCATGCACCACCTGTTTGAATTCCCCTGCTGGGAAGAGTAGATTCCCAAAGTCTGGTGCTTCTTCTGCTCTCTCTGATTCGCCTTGCTGTATGTAAGCAAGGCTTCCTCCCACATAGGAAGATTTTTTTCCTCCTTTCCTTTTTTTTCTTCTATTTTTTTTTTTGAAGTCACAGATCAAAGCTTATTCTCTTTCTCTTAAACAAAACAAAACAATAGCAAAACCCCGAATCTCTCTATCCCTCTCTGTGTTTCTCCATATATGCATATATATGTATGTATATATAAAAATACATGCATAAAAATATTATTTAATTAATTATTTAATCTAGGGACTATTTTTACAGTAGTACTGAAAGATAAACATTTTTTCTATTAAGAGGAAAGTATAAAATTGTTATTCTCTCTCTATAAAATTGTTACATATTGTTATTCTCCAAGACTGTAATTCACGTTTGTGCAGTGGGCCCCAGTACAGGCTGTGCACACCTTCATTCCTAAAGCTCAACCCGAATGTCTCTAAGATGACGCCTAATTCTTTGTCCTCTCCTGAAGGTAATTTCTGTAGCTCTGAATTCTTTATTATATGTGACAACTAAGTGACCAATAGGTACATATTCTGACATAAAAACTGCCTCTGATTCTTCAGCTTATCTCTCACAGACTACAAATCTCCCAGAGGACAGCAGGTTTTGGTAATCAGTGATCTGAGACTTCAGCCACTGAGCTGGAGTGTGGTAGTCACTTCTGAGAAATCCAAACAATCTGCTACCCTTGGAAGTGAAAGATTTTTCTAATCCAAGGGCATCATTTAGATTCTTTATGCGTTAATACTGATGCATAAAAAAACATGAAAGAAAAATCACTTGGATGCAGAATGAGAAATGCCCAACTGAGTTCAGGCATGTTGCATATGGATTAATAATTTGGATGCCCTTCAGAAAGTTCCTTTCAGCTCAGGCTGAAAGTTCTCAGGCTCAGCTGAAAATTTCACAAACATCTTAGTTAAAGATGTTCTCCAACGCTCTTCATAAAAAATGTTTTCCATCAACAGCAGGAATTTTTATACCTTGCAGGCTTGTCCAGGGAACCCAAATTACATACTCAGGGGATGGCCCTGAGGGCCCTGAGGGAAGGCCCACCTTGTCAGGGTGGGCCCAGGAGATGTTCAACTCTGTGGTCCAGGGATGACACCCATCAAAATGAGCTGAAGGGTGGACTCCCATCTCTCCGAAGTACCTTCCAGACTGAGGGGTTCACTGCTCAGGGGTATGGGACACACTATGGGATACAGGGGAAGAACATTTCAGGATTGCACAAGACACATTATTCTCTGCTTGGCAAAGAACCAAAGGTGGGAGAAAGGATTGATCTAGGTGATTTGGAAACAAGCATGGGAAAACAGGGGAAAAAGGATATAAAAGCGGATATATGGCTTTACACAGCTTGCTGGTCAGTGCACTTTTATGACTATGCACAGTCTGCCTTATCTCACTAAATTCCCTTTCTAACTATTTTTCTATTCTGTGTGCATGTGTGTGCGGGGGTCTAAGTTCCAACAGCCGGAGTGGGATCCAGGTTCAGGGGCCCATCTGTCTGTGGTGCCAGCAGCTGGAAGGAGTGCAGCTGTGTGAGTGTGTGAACACCAGCAAATCTCAAGCTAGGCTTGCTGGTGAAGTGGCCTGGGAGTCACGCAAGCTTGTGTCTCTGAGGTTGACACCATGGGAGGAACTGGCTACCAGAGGGATCAAGGAAGTCCCAGTCAGCTACCAATGACCTCTGTGTGCAGGCATGCATGTGCACACGTGTTTCTGTGACCAACATGTCTTTACCAGCAGCTGGAGTGGGGCTGTGGACCTCCAGGGTTCATATGTCCAGATGCCAGGAACTGGAGAGACAGGGATCCAGCAGGCTGATACTGCCTTAGGTCAGCTGCTGAAGGCATACATATTGTACATATATTCATATGTGTACATATGTATGTTTCCCACTCATGAACCTTACTCCTGATCAGACAGACAAGGGAATAGGATGAGGACGCTGAGGCTGTTTATGTTTGTGTCAGTGCTGAGTTCGTTTGTCAGTGCTGATCTGTGTGTCCAGTTGTCTACATATATGTCGCACATGTGTGTTTTTGTGTGTGTGCCTGCTGGGAATCCACGCACAGCTGTGGGGTACAGACCTCCGTCAGCCTCAACTCGCAAGCCACTGGATTTCACACACACGCTTACAGCTAAAAATTTGCATTTGTTTGAGTTTATAAATGGAACTTGAAGTTAGAAACTTTATTTTCTCTCTGGATTCTTTCTGAACCATTACCACTCCTGCTGAAGGTTTGCCAGCTCAGCTTCTAGACTGAAGCATCTACAGAATTCACTAATAATAATAACATCAACACAGTGCTCACATTGCAATCTATGTCTTAAAAGCTCTTTGAAAATATCTGCTAATTAACCCAATTAATTAAAACAATTAGTCTGTAAAAACACTACACACTCAAGTCATCCACTTGTAAAGCAATTTCTTTCTAACTTTTAAGAACTAAAAATATAAGTGCATTGAATTCCCTTAATAACTGTCATTCTTATGCTGTGCCAATTAAGAGCTCACCTAACAACTAGAAATAAGTAGAGACAGAGTGTGAGAGAGAAGGGAAGATTGTTTTAAGGTATTAAAGGGAATTTAATTAAATATTTGTTCAGGAGTAATTGTGCATAAATTGCATGAGAATTAAGTTTATATCATTAGTACATCTTAATTAGTGTCTTTTCATGATCAATGTTTAATTTACTCACAATTGTTTTTCTTTATTTTAAATTAAGTGCTTCTTTGTAAGGCCTTTAACTTAAATCCAATACCCATGACTTTTTCACTTAGTACTAGAACTGATGTTTTTAATGTTATTAAATGTCTGCCGGTGCCCACTACGATCACATTGAGTCATAACATCGAAACTTATTCCTCACATTCATTGAAATTAACTTTAGTATTTCTTGACTTAGCTTATAGTCTATTTTTATATATCTATATTAAAAAATACATGGGCAAAATAGGCTTGTGCATTTAGGTGGAAGCAGTAGCCTTCTCCTCAACTTTTGGAGATGAAAGGTTAATTACATCATGGTGCTAAAGGGAAGACAGTATTAAATAATAGAACAGGAAGATGTGAATTAAATCAGAACATCTTTTGATTTGCATGATGGAGCACTGTTAGAACAGATGCATCACAGCTACCTTGGCTGCTGGAGGTCATTCGGTCAAATATTGCTGAATTATGCAGGAACATGTAATTTTATGGCTAATAAAAACACAAGAGTTTTGCACAAGCATATTGCTTCCAGGGAGGATGAGTGAGTCGCTGTCAGGGTTTTGGCAGCTCCTAAAAGCAGATTTCCAATCTGTAACTGAAGTTGCCTTCAAGGTAGAAAAGTTTATGTGTTGGTCACAGAGATGGCAATGAAACAGCATTATAAAATCTGTAGGAGAAGTAATTAAAAAAACCAAACCCAAACGCCCAGAAAATCACCCAGGTCAGTGCACTCAACATAAGATTTGGAGGATGCTTCTCCTTCCACTGGGAACTTTCCATATCTTAACTGTACATATCCATATCACCACAGACAATATATCACATCTCCGTTTCTATTTTTCATTTGTTTCATATGGAAAATACGTGTAATCTTGGTTCTTTACTGAAAAATGGGCGTGACAGACAAGTGCCAACAATGATTTAAGAATAACTGTACTGACAGCTCTTGTTAATATGTAGCTTTACAATTCAATCTGAAAAAATAAGAATAGCTCTACTGGATGAGACCACTGGTGCATCTAGCCAAGTACACTCTCTGATAGTCGACACAGAGGGTAACAGCTAAGAGAGAAAAGGAGCCCAGGCTTTTCCTTTAATCCATTCTCTTTGTATTTCCCAGTATCCACACTTGTTGTATTAAGGATAATAGAGGATATAACCCTGTCAATCCTCTTCAGTATCTTGTTTATGGATCTGGGATCTACAAATTTGTCTAGTTGATACTATCTGCCTCTACAGCCTCCTGTGGCAAAACTGTTGCAGTAATCTCGGTTATTATTATACCTAGTTGAATCTCATCCTTCAAGAAGGAATAAATTAAGAGCTGCATGATCTTAGTTGATATCCCTTCAATAACACTTTACATTTAAGAGGATCGTGCTAAATTGTCAGAAACACTTTAGAAAGAGTAGCAAATGAATATGATTTACTGTAGGCCAGCATCCTTTTAGCCTGATGACATCCAATGAGGTAATAGTAGAGCTGACACCAACCTTGGAAGTCTTTGTCCTTAGCCGCTAGGTCTAGCCACTCTTATTGGGTTGTATTTGAAAAGCACTGTCATCACAAAGGAGGTGTGAAATGGGAGGAGTTAGATTAATTGGCATTTTCAGGTAGAAGATAAAACAGCCCTCACTGCACGCCATGCCCTCGGAGTTACAGTTTCTACTGTAAATAAGGTGTCAATGTGCAAAAAGGAGAAATATCAAGAAGTGGGTGCATTAGTCAGTTATAATGGGGCTACAAGACATCATTAGTTTGTGGACAGGGGAGACACATAAGCAGTCTTTGAAACATTAAGGAAGCTGAAATCAAAGACCAGTCTGATAAGAGCTACTAGGACAACTTGAGAATGACAAGATGAGCTAAGCTCCTTTATCCTCACTAAATAGGAGGGTGAATTGCATGACCTGCCATGACATCTTCTAGCCTTGGTTTCCTCTGTTTGATAGTCTCAGAAATACTACAAATACATGAAGTAAATATTCATGAAAGACAGAAACCATTTCTGTTAAAACAAGAACATAACTTTTAAAATTAAAGCATAAAAAAAATTAATGTAAATTGGCTAAGCCAAAAATTACAAGGTTTCCAATGATATTCTAAAAAATCGTTTCCGTGGGAATAATAGGGACAGGAATAACAATTTTAAGAAGCAGTTCAGTCATGTTATGAATAGGGTAGATAATGAAGTTACCATTAATAATTGGAGACCAGATTTGGTGATCCAGGAATTTCTATATTCTAAGGACTTTCTGCTAGTTAGTCTACCACGCTTATCCTCAGGGGATAACACCCAAGGTTATTCACATGTGGAATGGGAGCACTCCGCTTTGATTGCTTCAACACTAAATCTGATACCTGTGAACATTCATTCTATAAGTATTCTGACAGGTGCCTGCTTCTGTACAGGCCTCCATGAGAAATAGTCTAATGGCTAGCAGAAAATTACTCCTTCAAGAACTTTAAGGACTTTAAAAGCTACTCCTTGATAAGAGCTGTTATTTTAATGACAACTAAAAAGACATGTTGAACATGAGAAAGATACGTAGCCTTTGAAGACTATATTCTTTTTGTTTACTTTGGACTTGAAAACACAGAGACATGGCAGAGAAAGAGAAGTCAAGTTAGGAAGATATTCAGAAATTAAGAATCAACCTAGATCTTAACTGAGTAATCAAAGAATAAAGTTCTGGTAATTTTCTACATCATATACTATATGCTGTCAAAGCTGTAAATACGTGTGCCTTTTCACATCCTGGCAACATCCTCATGCTGACATATTAAGATTTTAACAGCTAAGTTTCCTGAAAAATTTTTTCTCAGCCACATTTTCAATTCACAAAGAACATAAAGCCAAGTTTTACGTGTCTGTATGGTCAGCAGCCAGACTTTCCTATAAAACACATGCAGATATTCTTTCAGAATAAACCAGATCCCATTCATGTGGTCCAAGTATGGCCATTTCTTACATAATTCACAGGATCCAGTCATTTGTAATGTAACACTTAATACTAAGATCTCAGAAAAACACAGCACTGTGTTCTTCATGAAAATATGATTCAGCTAGGAGCCCTAGACTGCTGAAAATTGGTCTTTAAATCAATCTCATTATAAATAATTTCAAAGGCTCAGTTCTACTTTCAGAGTCAGCTGGAACTTTAACAGTGATTTCAGTGGGACCACAATCTATCATCAAGTCAATATTCAAAAGTAAGTAGCCAAAGCAGCATTTTTACAAGGTAATACTTGATTTAGATCAAGGAGGATGAGGAGTGCATGAGAAAGTGTAAGAAAGACAGAGATATAAGTGCCAATAGGAAAAAAGAAGCAGGTTTCTCAAGGTGATATTAATGAGAGAAATGAGGAGAATTTCAATATTTTGCCAATGGAAAAATACAGTGATTTTCTAAAAGTGGGTCTTGAAAGCCCATCACCACCAAGAGATGTTTAGACAAAACATCTCCACACAGAGGATAATCTCACAGTCCTGTCAGGATGGACGATGGGATAGATAATCTATTCAATACTTTAGCTCCCACATTCTGTCCTTCTGTCTGTCAACTGTGTTCACTTCCCTCTTTTATGAGGTATATAATCATTTCATTGTGCTGTGCACTGTTAATTTCTTGCTGCAATTTCTAAAATCTGTGAAATCACTTTTTATGCAGTTTGTATTTCAAATCTCTTCAGGGTAGATTTATGGCTCTGTATAATTATTTTTTTCCCTGTATGAAGTTTTTTAAAGAAACTAGGAACAGCCAAAAAATGTTCCTTTTACTGGATGACTGCACATGTTCATTTGATTTTTATCTTTCTGAAGACAAACATATAATCACATTCTCCCAGGAACATGTAGTGAAATACTTTAAATACTTCGTGTGCCTGTTATGAAATTGTGCTAACATTCATATAGCTGAATCGTGGCTATGAATGAAATACCATGTTCCTCATGCTCAGCAAGAGTTCTTAGTAGGGCATGAACAAATTATCTCAACAACTTGAGCTAAAGGATTCATGCAGCAGCTCATCCCATTGATGGGGCTGTCCCCTAAGATACGACCTACCAAAGCAAAGATTTAATATAACTGTATTACTACTGAAGTTTGCTGATTTTGTACAAAAGCCCTGCCCCTCACCCCCCAAAAACCACTGTTTTCACTTCCTCTGAGGAAAAACATGTAGGAACAACAACATAAAACAATAAGAGAAAAATGTTGCCCTAGTGTCTCTGAAAAATCCCCAAGAGCACAGGGGAACAGGTACAGTCAGTTGACACTGGGTAACACGCTTGTGAGCAATGTCTGGCTCCAGAATCGGGTTCATGAGTGGAGACCACGATGATGGGATACCTTCCTTTGTACTGCAGTCATGTGCTAAGTCCTGACAGCTCTACGTATGTATTAATAATACCAATCTTGGATCAACAGTTTCTTCCTAATAGTTTCTGCTACCACTCCCTGCAAACTAAATGGCAATTTCCTACAGCAACTCAGTTTGTTCACTATCTATTGATACTCCATCTGAAGGCCTGTGCTTCTGTGCAGAAGACCCCAATAATAAATTGCATATCTTCTTAGCTTTTACTCAGCAAAAGTAAAAAGATGTGCATTACATCTTTCTCCAGTGGAACTTGCTCTTGACTTTTCTTTTTGAGCTTCTTTTTATCTGAAGAAGGCAAGAAATACAAAGTGGAATTATCCCCTGGGGAGGAAGTCAATATATTTAATTTGGTCTTTAAGTAACAGAATATTAATTGTCCATGGAACCTGTGCTATGCAGGTATAGAAATTTTGCCCTTATAAATTCTTTAAAAAAAAAATCTTAACAGAAACAATGTACAATGTTTTAAAGTAGTTGTTTCGACACAAAGCTTCTTCGACTAACATGACAAATTGCAGAAAATTACAGCAATATTTTAAGGCTCTCAACAATTTTTCACAGGGAACTTAGAAGATCAGCTTTAATTTAACTGATATATTTGGTATGTTAGCAGTGAATTCTTGAAAAGGTAGTCATTGATTTATGTTTTTAATCTATATACAATGAATGTTTTATGGAAGTAGTAAAAGTCAGTGGCTACTCCTAAACACATCCCTAGCAATGGTAAACTTAAAAAATCATACACACAAAAACCTCCTCTGTTTCATCTTTTCATATGAAATTAACATAAGAATGAAAACAGTGAGTGCTGGTGATATGATGAGAAGCAATCATAAATCATCTAAAATTGCAGCAGGAGACAGAAGTTATTTGCCTTTTTTTTTTATTTTGATTGCTTAGTATTCTCTTTCAGAAGAAGTTTATGCTGTCCAGTCGGAGTGAAAAACAATATCATGCAAAACAGATGACTAACCCAGAACTATCTTAATGAACCAAAATGCAAGGGTTGAATTATCTATGAGCAAAGAAAAATGTGTTTCCTGTTGCAAAGAAGTTCACATTTTGCTAAACAAACATTCTGGAGATACACAGATATCCATGTACATCATTCACCACCAAAAAGCAAATGTTTGGTGATAGGTTGTAAACAGAGAGATTTTTTTCCAGCAGGGGTTAGTGGTTGTTCCAGTATTTAGTCAGTGGTTACTCTGTAGGTAATAATATTGCTTTGCTATTCTTGAGTGTGTTTTGGGATTATTTGGAATCAAAAATAACAATCATGCACTGAAGTTTCCAGAGCAAGTAGCTGCTACCAGGACCAGTAAGTACAAAATCGCCAAATACGTCCTAAATCCACAAATATAGAAAGTTTTGTCACATGAGAGTTACAGTTGCTTTAAATGTGGGCAAGAAAGTGGTGTGTCCCTCTTTCTACCTTTCCTTCAGATCTAGGTACTGTACCATCCCACCACCATCCGCATTTCTAGGTAGAATTCCCTGACTTTCCTCTTAAGTCACTAGCACCCTGGAAAAATTGAAGACTCTAAAACTCTTCCTTGAAACAACAAAAAACTCAGACACAAATGAAACCAAAAGGGCAGGGCACCATTCAATCCCAATACACGTTAAGAGGAGCATAAGACACCTGTGTAGCCCTACTAATGTTAAATCAAGGCAAAACTACATTTAAATAATCCTGATAGTGCTTCTATAGAGTGGGAAGTTTTTTTCCTGAATCTGCATTCGTCAGAATGTCTAAACAAGGCACAAGAAAGAAAGTATAACTGCTGGAACACAGAAGAAGGGTAGCTTATACCAAGTTCAGTAATCAGTAATGTGCACTGCTCTTGCATTTGGTTATGATATATATGATCAATCACTTTCATGTTTGCAGATTGGTGCTGCAGCTGATCTCAGAGTACATCATCCTTTGGTGGCTCCTGTCATTGGAGTACGATTCTGTGATTTTGTGATCTACAACAGGAGTCTGAGACCACGGAGGCCAGAAATCGGATTTAGCTCACTGTGACCCTAAGCAAGACTGTTGACTGTATGATGCTTCAGTTCCTCCTCACCCCTGCATGGAAAAGAATTAAAGGAGCAGAAAAGAGTTAAAGTAAAATGCCTGACTGCTTTGTCTTCCATAAAATCTGTTTCTCGTCTTCCTGCTGCAGGCAACACAGCACAGGTTGGTTTTAATTGTTCCTGCTGGCTGCCATAAAACACAAGATGCCATTTTTCCAGCTGAATAATGGAAGCAGAAGCATGATTGATAAAGAGATAAGCCAGGTTAACTGGCTTTATTTCAACAAACATCAATTAATTAAATTAAACACTAGAGGGGGGGCATCTGCTCACTGTAGTTCAGCCTGGAGTTCTTCCTTTCCTCTTTCTGCCAATCATGAGAAGCTATAGGACTCCCTGGAATACCTCGGGGGGGGCAAACTAATCACAAAATTATTTCAGAGTTGTCACATGGTCTGCATTCCTAACCATTTTGCAACTCAGTCAGCTAAGAGAGGCATTCGACATAGTCGTTCATGATTCCTGACCTGCCTCAGCAGGAATCAAAAAATTAAAATCTCCTGGCAAGGAAACTGTGAGCAATCTGTCTCCTGCAGTTTGGCTTGCAGGGTTTTTGTTAATTTTCTTTTTATATTAAGGTCTACAGTCATGGAAGAAATTTATTGATAAGGTTCATTCCATCTTCTACTGGCCAATGCAAAACGAGTTTTATAAGTTTTGATGAACCAATATTTTTCATCACAATGTGTCACTTAGTCTGAAATTGTCCTTTTTTTTTTTTTTGCATAAACTTATTGTTGAAAAGTTTTCTCAAAACAAAGAGAAAGAGATATCCTTCCTTCTCTTATTTATTTTTTTATTATTTGTTTCTAAAGGTGTTGGGTTTGCCCTGATACATGTAAGATAGATGAGGTATCAAAATTGACAGAATTGTGATTGCTGAATTTTTTGTAGCAGTATGAAGACTCTCCTGGGCCACAAAAGACACACAAACACGTAGGGATGTATCCAGGTCTGAAAATCTTCTATACAATTCAATCTGTCACAAATTTAAAACCATTGAAAATGCAGAAGACAATCACGAAGTCATCTACCTGAAGCCACTCCCCAAATTAGGATCAAATTGTAAATTCCATCCCAGACAGACACTGACCTACTCTGTTCTTAATCCAACATTTACATTGACTCTTAGATCACTCTAACTCCCCTCTACTCCAGACAGTCCACATCTCTCCTGAGGCATTGTGGATAAAAGCAAATACAGTGTATTCTAACCTAGAACTGAGTACATTGGGAGGATTACTTTGAATATTATTTACATGACATTCATTATTATACATCCTTATAATGACTTTGCTATTTTGACCTCATTAAGCTATGTTGGATTACTTTCAGTTTGCCGTTCCACTTGCCCCAGTTCAGTGCCAGTTATTCCCTAGTTCAATTTTATGTAGCTAAGAATTCCTGCTGAAGCACATTACTTCCTTCTTGTCCTTATTAAGTTGTACCCTATTTATTTCAAGTCATTAATATGAATGATCAAGACTTTTTAAAATTCTAAATCTTTCTGTGCTTTCACCATGTCCCTTCTCTAGACTGCAATTAAATATAAGTGAAGTAACGGAACTGGTTTTTCCAATTCGTTCAAGAAAATGGTAGGTAATAACAGACGTAAGAAAACCAGAAGAGATCCTGCCAGATAGTATCTTTTCAGTTTACTTATGACCCTCTAATTATTACTACCAGTTGTGCAGCTATTTTCTCTAGCCAAGATTCTGTAGCTTGGTCATGTGAACATTGTTAAAGACAGTATCAATAACATGAAGATATACAGTACCTACTTGTTCTCTGACTAAAAGGTCTGTTATCTGCCACAGGATATAGTTTTATATGACTTGTTCATGGCAAAGACTTGGTTATTTGTCAAGCCTCAAAGGAGTAGTTTGATGTTTCAGTAGTCTTCCAGGTCTATCTTTCCTTCCTCTTTTAAGGAAGACTCTATCTTCACCCATTTCCAATATTCTGGAACTTTGATCACTCTCCACAAAATTCCAAAAGTGTCTGCCTGGAGACTGCTGTATCTACACTGCCTGTGCTCTCCAGAGCATCTTTCAATACTAAGGTGTCCTGAGAAGTGGAGTTTTCTACATGGAAAGTGGCCTCATGCAATAGAATTTGCCCCACAGATCTATGGAAATCATTAAGGTCTTTCCATCAGCTCCTATGAGTTCTGCTCAGGTCTTGTATGTGTCTTAATTCCTTACATCACATACTATAGAGAATTTGAAAATTATAGTAATCATATCAGTGAATCTGAACACTTTAACACATGAAAGCAAAGAAATCTACAATCTATGATCTCTAACATAGTGTGAATTGCAAATAGAGCTCCTCTAGGTACAAATTATTAGCATAAATATTCAATCAAAATCTTGTTAACTGTTCTTTGGCTAGCTGTGATGTAATGTTTGCCATTATGTGTACAAAATAATATTTCCAGTCATTTAGCTTCAAACACTGTTCACAGTGGTAGCAATATGAGATCTACAATACACCCTTGTGTAGTCCTGATTTCACACTCAAAAATGTACATATTGAACATGTATCCGCATATTAGCAGGGCCTCTTCATGTTGCCTACCTCTAATTTCACTGTGCTTTTAAAGCACTTGCACTGTAGAGAGCTGACCTGTGTCTGTACGTGAAATATTTGCTCCTGTGCAGGCTAGAGCCTGCCATTGTCTCTGTGTTCGAGTTGCTAGTCTCATGAGTTTTGTGGTTCACCATGGTTTGTCTGCAGAGTTCTCAGAATACCTCCAGCTAAGGTATAGGAGTTACACACGGTATCTCTCCTTTCTTGAAAAAGCCTGGGACTGGTTTGTGTTTCTAGCATTGATCCCACGAGATGGCCTTAAGGCTTTAGGAGTGAGATGGTGGTGAACAACAGGTTTTTATGTTTAGCCATCTGTGACCCAGCTGCATTACTAGTAGGAACACTTGAATCTGTTCTAATGAGTAGCACAAATAGAATCTTTAATCTAGATCTCAGCTATGCCTAAGAGTGCGTTAGCAGCCAGTCAAATGGGTTGGTCTAAGGTAAGCTTAGATTCAGGCCTCACCAGGCATGGAGTGCACTCTGCAACCAGAGAGAACAGAAAAAGAAGAGTGAATTCACCTGTGACATTGTCACTTTGTGTCAGTTCAGCAACAGTTAATCTTGTCAAAGCAGGAAAAACCATTGATTCAATGAGTTTTCATACCTTCAAAGTATTTTGAAATCCTGGCTGAAATTCACTGTATAGTTGATATATCTGGGAAAAAAGATACGAAAGGAAATTTCCCAGTTCCTAAGCTAGGCTGCCTCTATTTTTGACCCATAAATATACCACAGGCTTTTTCATCATGATCCTGTGACTTTGTAGCCTCACCTCTAGCCTGATCCAGCATGACAGAAGCAGAAAGCAAATGAGCATGCAAAATGAAAAGGAAAACAAATTCACTGTAGATTTAATATACCTGTCTCTCTCGCATTGTTGTAGTCAGTCACTGGCCTCACAGAGGGACAGATAAACATGGTTGCACATATATTATTAAATGTAATTGCATTGTTACTTATCAGTTTAATTAAATACCTAGGAAAAAACTGTAACAATTCAAGGCACTGTATGAGCAGCAATGACATTAACCTTTAATAATCATCTTTTCCCTTCTCACTGTGGTAATGACCATATTAATTAGTAATGAAATTATTAAATACGAAGTGTGTGAACAATGCCATAAAACGCCGCACATGGGTACCTTTCAAGGACTAGTTGGCATAGTGTCAAACACACCTTAAAAGATACATTCAGGGAGTTTTATTACTGCTGGCTGCTGCCTCTGAGCACTGCAGGGATTCTGCAGCTAGGAGAGCTAAACTAATGGACTGCTGTTTTGGTAAATTGAACTATCTAAAACAAACATAGCCAGGTTGTGCTGCCATCCTGGAAAATACCATGACCTTGACAGCCCTGCTCCCAACTAAACCGTGTTCGTCTGCCCTGTGGAGATCAAAATCTCTCCTAATCCTGAAAATCACATATCTCAAAGTACAGCTTGTCCTCTTGGCGTTCTCTTTAGAGGTGCAAGCACATGAGTGCAGCTTATGTGTTGCAAGGAGTACCTCAGGCTTAGGACATGCCACACGGACACTCTTCGTGCATACCGGAGTGTGTGTGATGCTGTACTGAAGAGGTAAGCAAGAGTGTAAGCTAAAGTATGCTCTTCTCACTCCTCTCACCTGAATACATAGTCTTTCTCATCTCTCCCTTCCCAAAGGCTACCAGTCAAGATCCTGTTCACCATAACAGTTCTTTTCTGAAGGACTGCATTCACCTTGTGTGCCTTAATTATTCTCACAAGTATAAAGACTGTCCCCTAAGAGGAGTTGTTTCCAGAGTTTTGGTACTGAAATAAACCGGTATTGATGTGATACTTTGGAGGGGGATGTGTGTGTGTTAGCACAAGGCTGCTGTCTGTTTTCCTGACGTTTAGGAGAATTTACAGTCCCATTTCAGATCGTAAGTGTATACATGTGTTGGCAGATGAGATAAGAGTTTGATACAAGATCAAGGGAAAAGGTGCCCCTTTCTAGAAACAAGCAGCTGGAATCTGAGCTGGTTACCACATACAGTTTGAAATGGCACTAAACGCATGCTGCAAGGAGCAAGAATTGCTCCAGACAACTCTGATGTGTTTCACAGAACAGCTGAGGCTGGGGACTTCTAGAGGTCATTGTGTCCGCACCCACTGCTGAAGCAGGGTCACCTACAGCAGGCTGCCCAGCACCATGTCCAGGTGACCAGTTGTCCCTGGTTGATCTGAGGTCACTCTCCCGTCATCAGTAGGGTGATGCCAAATTTACACTAACATTTACACTAACTGGAAAAAAGTTTTGGTGTTAGGAAGAGGTTATGTAAAATCCTCCCCATTCTGAGACCTATTACCCCCCTCCTAAGAATCTCAGGCCATTCAGTGTCACCCAGTGTAGCACAGAGAATTTAGAGATCCCAGTAGTGCTTCTATATATTGCACTCTTCCATAGGACTGCAACAAATCCCACTGCCTAATGCCCACTGAAAATCAACAGTAAAAACTCTTTCCTCTCATTAGAGACACAAGTGACAGGCTTTTAGAATGATTAGCTGGAAATTGCCTCTTCCATCAGACACAAGCCCAGAGGAAGGAGGATGCCAGAGAAAGAAGATGCTGATATGGGCTTCTTTGTAATGCAAATGTAGGAACACGCTTTTTATCTTCAGACAAGTGCAAGTGCTTCACAAAGATTTTATTTAAGGCCTGTGTTCTCATGCATTACAAAAGTGAAGCAAAAAGACATGCTAGCATTAATGAACTTCTAGGGGCTGTATTATTAGTTCCAAGGAAGAGAGAGAGAAAACACATGCACACAATTTAATGTCAGGCCTATTAACAAAGAGACAAATGCTATTCATGCAAGGAAGATGGTAGAAATGAGTCACATCTCTATTTACTCTGGGGACCTCATATAAACATAAAAAGAGTTCTATATCTATCAACACCTAAATCACTCCACTGCATCCTTAAAGATCCTTTTTGTTGCTGTTTTTCTCACATTTCCGTATCATAAAGCTCTGATAGTTGTGGTGACAGGAAGATGCAGTTCAAGGGAATGCATCTGCCTACAAGGTACTTGCTCTGTTGTGTGCTTGCCTGGCATTGAACAGTGATGTTGTAAATGCATAATGTCATGGCTTCCTTTCATTCACTTTCATTTCTGCTCAGAAACGTGCACAGACAGGGCTCTGCAGAATGGGCAGAACTTCACAGGCAAGCCAGGAGAGGTGAAAAGAAGTAAAAAACAAAACAAAAAACTCCAAACCAAAACAAAATTCAGAACAGCAGATAATTCCATTCATAAAATCTTTATTCCCTCACACTATCAGCAAGGTCTCCAGGAAAACAACAATAAATGCCACATCCCAACATGTTTTTTCCTACACTTCTCTGTATCTGCTGCCACAGGCACCCTATTTTCTCCTAGGTAGTGGCCTCCACCTCTTCTTCCTGAGAAAGAGGAGGGCTGACACACATCTAAGGGAATCCAGAAGAGAAGGTGGAATAATACCAGTTGCTTTATGAAGCCCAAGTTAGCTACGGAACTGCCATAGGCTGTTTCAGCAGATACAGTCTCCAGCTGTATAGCTGGTCCAGCTTTGGACTCAGAGGAAGGCTTTGCAAGGTCCTTCTCTGTCTTATTTTCTACAAATCAGAGGTTTCAAGAAATTCAAGCTGGAATTGCCTGTCTACTGACAGAAGGGGTAGGACAGCTTAAGATCTCATATGGAGGTACTGTGAGGATAACGTCGTTTGCAGCACACTGGTAAATATAATTGCTGGTCTATGTATTATTCCAGGTCTCACTCTCCAGAGTACCCAGCCAGGCAGAACACCTCCCCCTAGTGCCCAACATCAGAGGTAGGGCAGGCAGTGCGCTAATCCTCATGGCTATTTGGCCATCTGTGGGAAGAAAAGGATAGGCCTAGCTCATTTAAGATATTGGCATGGAAATCTGCACTACAGTACAAAAAACTGTTTTTTAAAAAATGCTGCATTTTGAGAGGTCCTGCTGAGAGAACAACTTTAGGCTAAATTAAGGCACCTCTGAAAAGCTTTGATTTACACATACTGCTATTAAGTCTTTTTGAGAAAAGCAGGGAAGGAAAGAGAGAAAAAGACCACTTTATTGTAGAAAGAACTGTTGAAAAGATTTTTGCAGCCTGAGAATATACTGATTAGAGGTTTTCAAGGGTACTCATAATGCTGCATACCTGTTAGGCCAAAAAAAAAAAAAAAGGCATTTTACTAAAACTGGGGATGAACTCCTAGAAGCTAATAATTCAAGAGCTTTCTTGAGCAAGCTGTTTCTTGACAGAGCTTCTATTCCCATTTAGACCCACCTACCCCTCACAAGCATACATTCAAGGAATAGTTTCCAATTCAGCTGAGAAATACAGATGGCCATCCTCAACATCACCCCTAGTACTCAGAATATCACTCTGGTTATTACACTGTATCTGTTCATAACACTAGATACTCTGCTCAGATGAGAAGAAAAAGGTAACGTTGTTTCCCTTCCACCATGGAAACAGACAGGAATGCATTGTACATTAATTTCTGAAAGCATGTGACTTCTGCAGCTCTTATGATACGCAATGCTGAGAAGATGAAGCACCCACACAGCCCTGCTCTAGGTCACAGAATCACAGAATCGGAAGTGACCTTGAAAGATCATCTACCCCAATCCCCCTGCCGGAGCAGGAACACCCAGATGAGGTTACACAGGAAGGCATCCAGGCAGGTTTTGAATGTCTCCAGAGAAGGAGACTCTACAACCTCCCTGGGCAGCCTGTTCCAGTGTTCCATTACCCTCACTGAGAAGAAGTTTCTTCTCAAATTTAAGTGGAACCTCTTGTGTTCCAGTTTGAACCCATTACCCCTTGTCTTACCGTTAGCTGTCACTGAGAAGAGCCTGGCTCCATCCTCATGACACTCACTCTTTACACATTTCTAAACATTAATGAGGCCACCCCTCAGTCTCCTCTTCTCCAAGCTAAAGAGACCCAGCTCCCTCAGCCTTTCCTCATAACGCAGATGCTCCACTCCCTTAATCATCTTTGTGCCTCTGTGCTGGACTCTCTCCAGCAGTGCCCTGTCCTTCTTGAACTGAGGAGCCCAGAACCAGACACAATATTCCACATGTGGTCTCACCAGGGCAGAGTAGAGGGGAAGGAGAACCTCTCCCGACCTACTAACCACACCCCTTCTAATACACCCCAGGATGCCATTGGCCTTCTTGGCCACAAGGGCACAGTGCTGGCTCATGGTCGTCCTGTTGTCCACCAGGACCCCCAGGTCCCTTTCTCCTACACTGCTCTGTAACAGGGTGTTCCTCAACTTACACTGGAACCTGGGATTGGTCCTGCCCAGATGCAAGACTCTACACTTGCACTTGTTACATTTCATTAAACTTTTCCCTGATCAACTGTCCAGCCTGTCTAGGTCTCGCTGGATGGCAGCACAGCCTTCTGCCATGTCAGCCACTCCTCCCAGTTTTGTGTCATCAGCAAACTTGCTAACAGTGCACTTTATTCCCTCATTCAAGTTGTTGATGAATATATTGAATAGTACTGGTCCCAGCACTGACCCCTGAGGCACTCCACTAGATACAGGCCTCCAGCTAGACTCTGTCCCATTGACCACAACTCTCTGGCTTCTTTCCTTCAGCCAGTTCACAGTCCACCTCACTACCTGATCGTCCAGACCATACTTCCTCAGTTTAGCAGCAAGGATGCTGTGGGAGACTGTGTCAAATGCTTTACTGAAATCAAGATAGACCACATCCACTGCTTTGCCATCATCTATCCACCTTGTTATGTCCTCATAAAAGGCTGTGAGGTTGGTTAAACATGACTTGCCCTTGGTGAAGCCACACTGACTACCCTTAATGACCCTCTTATCCTTGATATGCCTTGAGATGGCACCAAGGATAAGGTGTTCCATCACCTTTCCAGGGATAGAGGTGAAGCTGACCAGTCTATAGTTAGGTCTTCAGCAGCTGATAAAGCTCACAAACGAAAAGATTTGCAGTGCTTATGCCCCTTACTCCTTTGACACCATCTCCTCATCCTCCAAACTCCACACTTCTTCTCATCCCCCCACCCAGCTTTCAGCAGTGATAGGACTGAGAACCTTTCTGACCCTGTCAGCACATTTCACCACTTGTTAATAGTGGGACTTCATCTTGCCCTCTGAACTTGCTGACTGCTGGCTGTGCTAAGTAAAGCAACTTTTCCCTTGGCAGCCTACTCTAAGTAGTACACTTTTGCTCTTTATTTTAACCTATTGTCCTGCCATGAAAGCTGACAGTGTTGCAGAAGCAAGGGTAGACATATTGCACCTACCGAATGGCTGTGAAATGGCATATAAGAGGTAGAAATAAAAAGAAGAGATTGCGTAGTAAAGAAGAAAACAGTTCTTAAAAGGCTGAGTAGTGCAAAGGAACCATTCCTCACCTTCTCACCTTTAAAAGGCACTAACTACAAATGAAAAATGTGACATTTAGAACTCTTGCTGAACTTATCTGCTGAATAATTTGGGAAAGTGATTGTTGGGTCTGCTTGAACATCTCCACTAATCAGCAAGGCTTATTGGTTATTTCCTGGTGGAATGTAAGAAATACAAAAAAAAATGAAATGAAATGAAATGAAATACAAAATAAAATAAAATAAAATAAAATAAATCTTCGGAAGAAATACAATATCTGCAGGCAACGCAAGGCTTACAAGGAGCTGGAATGACCTTTCCCTTCTCTCAAACTTCATTCTGTGGTCAGAAAAATCCCACCTATATTGCAGAGAACAAGGGAATTAAATATCCAGGCTCATTGCTGTTCACCGAGACTCACTCCCCACAGCAGTAAATCTCTGGCACGGAGTGGAGTTAAAAAGTCCTGCAGTACAGAGCAACAGAGGGAACAGACAGGAAAGGACTTACTGGGACATCTGACTGGAAATAGAGCCTGCTCTATCTTATTCATTCACTAATTTGGCCAATTCATCCTATCCGTTTAGCAGTTCCTGCTCATCTCACCACACTCATTCAAGATTGCCTTCTGACATTCCAACAAAAAAAGACAAAAGATTTTTGCATAGATACAGGTCTTCTTTCCTTCTTCACTTAGTCCAGTATTCACAAACACTTTCAACTTGTTTAACACCCGTTCCCAATCCCTGCCTTCCTTAACGCCATGCCTGTGGTGAATCAGCACATCAGGTCATGCAGACTTCAAGAAAGTGCAGCAGCTTCTTCTACCAAGCCTGCCTGGCAAAGTGCTAAGGTATCAGAAATTACCTCTTAATATAAGAGTACCAACAACTCTTTTATGGGATGGATGAGATGTAAAAGCATGGTGATCACGTCCAAGCAATTGCTGTCTCCAGCTACCCATTATGTGCAATGCTAGCATCAGCATCATCAACAGAAGGTTGTTCTTCTGACCCTTTACTTGCTTATCTCTTCTCCTTCTGTTCCTCATATTGACTTCCATATATTATGTGTGAGGAGTCAGTATATAACAGTGGGGAGGCTTCACAGTGAATTCTACAGTCACATTTTCTCAGGTGATTGAACACCTGGTGACATAGAAAAGCTATTAATAGAAGTGTACAAACAGCTGCACTGGGGATTTGGGAAGAGATATTATATTTCATGCCTCAATCTCAAATGACTAGCTATGACAGTGCACTGTAATATGAAGACAATCACCTCAAATCTTGACCTGGCAAATCTTTTTCATGCAACACAGCTTGAAGAAAGTTTATAGAAACAGAGAAAATATGTTGAGAACAACTACGCAGAAGTGGATGTGGGGTTTAAGGCAAGAACAGGCATTAGCTGTTGACATTCTAGCCAAGTGCTCAGAGCAGGACTTCAGAACAGCCCAGAAATCTGCAGGACCCCTTCCAGTCATGTGCTTTCTAAGAGAACAGACTTTGAGAATGGTGCCTCAGTGCAGTGGATAACTTCTGCCCAACAGATGCAAAGGACTATCTATAAAACTTCAACATCATGTTTGATTTCGCTTAGGCATCACAGTACCCTTAAAAATCTGTAACCTAAATCAGGGGCCTAAATATAATTTTTAAATCCCACTTCTGAGATTCTCATTATGTTACCATGGAAGAGAACACTATTAATGCTGGAAACTGAAACTGTTAGGAAAAAAATGCAAATTATACATATGTGTTTATTGCCTAAATCAAGTCCCTGCTCAGGATGGGGTGGGAGGAAGGAAGAGATAAGTAGAAAAGAAATTTGTGAGTGATACTTACTTGCACTTCACTTACTCAAGGGGCAAGTACATTTCTTTCTATTTAACCACAAGCTTTTACATGTCTTAAAGCCTCCCTGAAGAGGTTCAGATTTTCTTGTCTATGAAGATTTAATATGCAATTAAGCAAGAGGTGAGATATTTTAATTTTATTCCAGTATTCCTCTTTACATTCACTGAAACTGTGAACCACAATTACACCAGTTAAGCTGAGAGGTGCGTAGCAAGATTCTGCAATCTATGGAATTGAATCCGTGTCTTGGGTATTTCTTCACGGAAGTGGGAATTACTTTATTGTCTCTGTCAAAAACACATCCTCAACTACGTAACTCTCTAAAAGGCTTACAACTGAGAATCAGATATATTCTCCAAGGGATATTATGGTACTCTTCCTTTCTCTGTTTTTCTACAAACTGAATACTAATAATTTAGATTTCACAACTAAAAGCCACTGAAATTTTGTCATGCCTAAGCAGCATCTATTGACAACTCCAACCTGAAGATTACACTATTTATTGTGCTTTCACTGAGGAGATCAGTGAAAACAGCTGGATCATCAGCATACAAGACTGAAGCTTATCTTTGCATTGAGATATTTATTTTTAGGAATATGGCAAGATGATAATGTCTAACAATATGGAAAGTGAGCACACTCAAATAGCTACATCTGCCTTTCCTAGAACTGAAAATGGAAAACATGTACCCATCAAAAGAATAGTTACTTTACATTCCTGTCTGTTGTTACACCTTACCATGTGCAAGGGAGAAAGAATGCCACAACACAATTTATGTACGCATGTGTAGGTGTAGAGACAGCAGTACTGATCCCATCCTCTGCCTTCAGTGGGCTTGATTTCTAGCGATGAAAGGACAATCTCTTAAGCAATATGAGAATAATGAGGAAGACCTCATGATTCAGTAATGTTTTGACCACTTGTCTCAGCCAGGTCTCTCCATTGAAGTGCTTCAAAGGCACCAACAGAGAATGTGCACATGACAGGGCCAACTGTATCATCAACTAAGAGAATTTAAATCTTCTTTGACCTAGAATAGATTTAAAACTGGACCTGGAGGCAAGAATCCCTTGGGATGCTCAGTTCCGAAGAGCTACGGTCTTTTTGAAAGCCCCCAATTACAGAAACCTGATCTACTATTTTATCACCTTCTCTGTGTACCACTATAGCAATACAGACACAGTCACATATGGAGGAGCATAAAAACTTCCAATCCAGAACCAAATACTGGTCCCTTCCACCTGAACTCCTCTTCTGGCAGATGCTTCAGAGCAATGGTAGAGGTTCCACAGTACGTCTATAGAAGAACTAGTGTTGACTGGTCAAGGAGAATTAATATCTTCACCCCTTCTATTGCATTCAGAAGTAGTCAAACCCATTTCATTGACATAATGGCTAGCAGGAAAAAAAAAAGAGATCTGTAGCACTACTGATGCCAAACTTATAATGCTGCTAGAGCTGAGCCTTATTACTTCAAGTTTCGGACTCCATAAAACTACAGAAAGCTGTATTGCTCAAAGGGACCAAGGCGAGCCCTTGAGAGTTGTTTTATTAAGGCAGCAAATCGGTCTTTAAGATAGGTATTATATCATCAGTGACAAAGAGGGACAAGATCCCATCAGCTGACCACAATTTTTCTAGCCCATTGTTTATTTACACAGATAATTAATTCTTCTGAAGTACAAACATTTATCAACAATTCCATTACCTAACTCTTCCTTCTTAGTTCTTTTTAGGACTAGGCACACTGACAGCTTTAGTAACCACCATCTAATTAAAGTAATTGTTGGACTGCATTTCTTATTCTGTTTCATGTATAATTATACTCCATGGGAAGTCTGGTGGGATTTGAAACAGACTTTTAATCTATTCCACATGAATCAAAAACAACTCCCAAGAAAATAGTTTGATAGTCATGTTTAACAGTGTACCACTTTGCTTGCACCAGAGATTTCACAGTCTCCATGCTGCTCACAGACCTCTTTTGTCACTCAGGGTCAACAAAAGGCTCTTTCAAGAGGCAAACACTTTCTAAAATTTTTACATGTTAATTAAGTTGGTTTTAAAGGGAATCTTTGCTGAATTGTTTCAATAAACTCTCATAGAAAGACTGACAGCTGCTTATCCTGAAGTTTATGGACAGTGTGCTTTCTTGACTTTGTTCCTTAGATTTACCATGACCCATTCACACTCTCAGAAACTCTCCTTCCTTTTTAGCTGGCATGAGAGTACTACCAATTTCGGCTCAGTGGTAGCATGTACTTTCACTACTACTTTGTTTACAGTAAAAGTATCAAGATGTCTTCTTCTGGCGCTGATATCATTGCAGTTCTTCACTGTAAGTGATTCTACTAAAGAGGATACAGAAAAAAAAGGCAGGGGGTGGGGCTTTCCTAGGGCTGTCACTTCTGTGATACCTTCGTGCTCTGAGTGACAGAATTTGGGTCCAGACGGCAGAGGTACATTGGAAAAGGACATTTCTGAGGTCACTTGTGGTTACGTTTAAAATCAGCTGCTGGTGTGCACCATATCAGGATACCAGCACATCAGCCAATGATCTAGTTGAGCACAACACAGTTCCCTTAAAACCCGTCACCAGCCTTCTTTTTGTGGAAACCAGCACATGGAAGCAGATGATGAAACCTGGTTCTCAGCTGAGTATGAAGCCAGGTGATTTCACGGCCAACACCTTATTGACCTCTGAGTTGGAAAGCAGTCCTCCGTCCTGTGTCACTCACTTTAAACATGTCACACACAGAGACACAACTTCCTAGTAATATTTGCAAAAACTCGTCATTTGAACTGAAAATTGCTCAAATTGTCGGGTTCCTAACTCAGTGCATTTCAAGATTTTTTTTTTTTTTCTTCAGGTATTCTTCAAAATCGTACATTAATTGATTACGGATGCCCAGGTTTGCTTTATGGAGAAAAGCAAAATTGGGCTAATTGTACTGATGTATCATATATAGTATATAACCACTTCAGACTCAGAAGTATTCAGGGATTTTTGCTTTTCCTCCCAAATGACAGAAACAGTGCCTATAGTTATACTTCAGAATAACAAATTCTGCCATTCAGATTGGAACACTGTAGTTCGATTACTTGCAGATTTTCATATTGGCTAAAATTGCCAGATAAGTGGACCTACAATACTGTCCATTCATGCTTATCATACTCACTGTGACTACAGTATATTAAATCAGGAGTGGCCATTAGAAATACAGCTTGCTAAGCTATTTATCAGGTTAATTAACTCAACGTATTCCTGCTGCATATTGATTTAGCAGACTGAAGCCACCGGACAAACAATTTTATGGACATGTTTATTACACTTTTAGAGGATTACATAGATATTGAACTTTACTATCATGTCAGTTAGCCAGTACTTATATAAAAGGCAATTATCTTACGAAGGCGGATCTCAACTGGCACACGGGCTTCATACTGACTCATTACACAAATAAGAATTTCATCCGCTAAAACCACTCAGTGGTTTGTCAGGTATTAGCTGATAGGGGTTGCAGTTGGTCAAGAAACCACACTATTTCTTTTCCCTGACTGGACAGACTGAGCAGGATTGTGTAACATGGAGATGCATCTGGGACACTGCAGTCAGAGCACAAAGGAGATGGATTTATCTTACAGACCTGGGATTACTCTTTGGCATCATCTATCACCTCACCACAAGAAGCATCTAGCCAATATGCAAAACTAGCAGCTGTAACAGAGGTTGAATATGGGTTTTTTGAATACATCCTCACGTACCTGCTGTAAGGCCCTCCATGATCACTTTGTGAAGTTTTCTAACCTTTTGCAACTAAAGTGAGACTCACTTTTGCAAAATTATTGGAAAAAAGAAAGGTCACCTTTTATCAACATGATTACAGTGCCTTGACAAAGAACAAAACACATTTTTCACTGATATTTGTATAGTACAAACAAAACTTTGCAGACTATTCCCCTGCATCTTTGTAAGCAAATAACACACAGTCCAAATGGTAATCTAACGAATTGTCTGTGAATGAGTTTTTATCCTAATTGACTACTTACAGTTATTATCGCTTGTTAAAAGTATAGACATTTTGAAAGCCAGAAAATTAATGTTATACAGGGAACAAAACATATTTCAAAATGACAGCAAGCCAAATACACTATTTTTTTTTTTTTTTCTTCGGGTCAGATACTCAAAAACGTTTCAAAAACATTCTGGCTTGGAAATACTCTGTTCATAGAGCAGTATATTTCTATGGGATTTTCTTACCTTCCGTAATTTTTTTTTTTTCGGCCACCATACATAGAATCCTGAATAACTTTGCTTTACATCTTTACTTTGGGCAGGTAAGGGTGTGTTCTGGGCCAGAGGCACCCTGGGGCTGGGGGAGCTGGGCAGGTGGGAGCTGGGGCAGCAGGAGGGCACCCACAGGGGCAGCTCCAGCCATAGGTATTGGGCACCTCCCTGGCGGTGTGCCCCGGGGGTCTGTCAATTTAATCCCAAACAAATGGTTTTTGGTTTTCTCTTACAGAGCTGAACATTTGATCTGTCTTTTGTGAACAAAACCCACTCCGTGCGTGCTACGCAGCCTCACCTGTGACTCTGATTAGCTCAGCAGTAGTTCCATACTATGTCTCACCTCAGACTACTCTTCAGCACGTTGTCACATCATGCTGCACCCCTCAATACAAGATAAATACAGAGATTATTTATAAATGAGTCACATCCAAGTTTTTAATCCTCTATTTAAATATTTATTTGAGTATCATGATTTTTGAAATTGCTGAACACCTACCATTTTCTCTTGGTTTCTCTGAGCACAACTCACTGTTCAGCTCAACACCTTACAAGATGTGGTAGCTGAATATGGCATTACATTTGACTACACTTAGTAATCTACTAATTACTATTACACACCAATTCATTAAGAACTTCAGTGGGCTCTGCAGACACTTACTCCTCAGAGTATGAATACAACTCTGTCAACACAGGCAAAATCAGTTTTGCAGTCTTACCATCACTTTGATTCTTGAGGCATTTCGCTCTTAGATTTTACAACCACTAAATGAATTATTATCTAGTTGGACATCTCTGGGGGAATTAAAAACAAACCAAAACAAAACAAAACAAAAAAACAAACAACCCCCTAAAAAACCACCACCAACAAAAACCTCAAACAAACAAGCAAAAAAACCCCACAACACCGCCAAAAAACTCCACAAAACAGAAACAGAAAAACCTATTCTAAGCTGAGACAGATCTTTTGTCAAAGAATTTCAGCACCATCTTTCACTGAAATGTTTTGTACTTCGTTTATCGACCTTCTGCTGTACTTGAGTGCAGGGATAGGAGTGGGATTTTACATGTAACGATACTGGAGCTACTTCCTACTAGCTGAATTCTGGGAGGGAAAAGGCACTGGGAAAGATAAGGAAAAGTAAATTTAAGTAGACATTATTGGGAATATACGTGTTTGAGGAAGGATAGTGAAAACAGTGATAAAACAGAAGTGTTTAAATCATTTTGCAAAGGTGTGGATCTTGTCAGACTTTTGTCTTGGTAATAATTTCTAAATCGTCTCGTTTTCCCATGGTCAGACTGTTTTTTTTTCATCATCTTTAATTCTTCTGTCTGAAAGTTGAACATCTAAACCTGCGGATCACCCTAAAATACTTAAGAGCTGATGAAGAGAAATGTCCAACACCAAGAGAGGAGCCATCATTGCATACTAAGCAACCTAGGCAGAGCCAGATCAGGCTTGAATTTTCAAAGTTAGGTGAGAGACATATGTTAGAGGGAATGTGATCTTATCACCTTTCAGCCATCATCTGCTGCTCTGCAAACACTTTCTGCTTAAAAAGGAATCCAAGAAAAAATTCCTACATGTCCTTCATGCTTGACTCCCTATATACTCCTTCACTTAATAGATACCTTTATCTTAAATTGCCATAAAACACAAGGTTCATACAGCCAGACAATGGAAGACCAATATGAGGCCAAATCAGAATCAACAAATAAGCATGACAGAACAAACAACAGGTGTCCACGGACTTGTGGTGGAGGTGGTGGCTCTTCTGTCCATGTGGTGCTGCACAACCAGAGCTTTTGCTCTCTCCAAAAAGCTCTTCTCCTTCCCAGGGTTTGATTTCTTGGTTGCCCATTACACTTTTAGACTTGTTACAAATGTTAACATTAACCTTAGGTCCTCTTCTACTATAAAAATCAGAAGAGAGATAAGTATTTGTAGACCACAGCAACAGAGTAATGACTCCTTTGTCATACAGAGGATCACTTGAAGTATTTTTCATCATAGAAAAGACCAGTAGAATATCTTAAAGGCCAGGAAAATGCCCTTCTGTTGAAAAAGACATTTAGTGTGTCAGGTGTGTAAAGAATGTTATTTGTTTTACCAAAATTGCAGTCAAATGCTGCACTGAAAATTGAAATGGTTTGATGCTCTTTTGCTGGGGGCAAATTCTAGTCTTTAGGGATGATTCTATTGCATTCTAGAAAACTAGTGTCAGATGACAAAAAGAAGCTAAAAAGTATGGGATTTCTACAAGAGTCTTTAGAGCTAAGCCTGTTGAACACCCCTCTGGCAATAAGTGGGTCAAAGACAGAGAAGAAAAACATCTGAGTGGATGAAAGTTGTTTTCAGAATGGCATTTTACCTCACTAAAAAGGCTTATTTCCTCCATCAACATCAAAGATCATTCTAACTTAACAAAACTTTACTGCTATTAAAATAAATGTCAAGTTCCCCAGTGACAAACCAGACTATAGGGAGTGTGCATATGAAAATAACGCTTGGGTTGACTTCTTGACCTTCTATCCTCCTGTTTGTCAAAAATCCTATCTGATATCTCTCCTGATAAAAGCATAGTAGAGGAAGGGGTGTTCTCTGCCACGTGCCTGGAAATTGATATGACACAAGGTCATAAGGTCTGTGGTATTAGATGACTCTCACTGATGCAGGAATTATGTCAGAATGTACATCAGAGACTACTGCAGAAAGACACAGAAAGGAAAAAATGCCCAAAAGCCTGCTGAAGCCAACATGAGGCAAGGAAAAACTGGACCCTAAAAAATGCAGTTGTTTTTCTCCCCATTCTGGACCGATAAAAACAATTTGTTTCTGGTGCATTCACTTTCATAAAGAATAAATTAAGCACTCTCAGCTTTCACAACTTATAAGTATTATCCAATATTGCCAAGCCCATGTAGTAATTTAAATAAATTTACTTAATGTAGGTATATAACTATAGGTACAAATGCATATAGAGACTACACAGAATTTTAAGGGACTTTTACTCTAAGTAATAATTTAAAAAAAAAAATCCATAATAGGAAAAACACAAGACAAAAGAGCCTAAGAGGCTCCATATCACAAAGGTGCATGGGAAGGAGGGGGAAAAAAAGGCAGACTTTACAGTTTCACAGATGCACATATCACAAGTTCATGAATGTATCATTCTGTGCTCACTTTCCGATTTGAAAATACAGTCAAGTAACTTTAATGCAATGATGCTCAGTTCCTAAAAGCTGAGAGAACTGTTACAACATCTAACATCAATGGAAATGATACCATGAAATGTGTTGCAAATTTTCTGTTGAAGCCATTTACTTTTTAAAGAGCACCGTTTTTTGTGCCTGGAAAATAACATTAATGTATTTGGAGAACTTATGACAACCAGGAAAGAAAACCTACTAGAAATGAAACTGAAAGTAATATGTTTCATTGTTCGTACTAAATAGAATGCAAAAATAAATACATAAACTTAAAAAAAAAACCCCACCCAACCAACACCAAAACACAACCCTAAACAGAAACAGGCTTTTAACATTATTCTAGTATTAATCCAGCACACTGATCATTGTAGAGACAAGAACTTGTTTAAAATTTATGTTGGCTGACTACCTTGAAAAGGATATTTAATCTACTTTTTCATGGTAAGGCTAACTCGTAACTCGGCCAAAATGTTTAGAAATTATTACTAATTGGATTCCTAAACTTCACTCACATAGATGTGATATAATCAGAAGCATATCTATTACTGGGATTGCAGGGTACCTCATAGTAATCTATGAGAGAATAATTCACAAGTCCTCAGAGTGTGACGACAGGACACGTCCAACATCTAGACATCATAGGGGCAGAAGAATAACTAGCACTAAAATGTGCAGATATACTGCCTATGAGGCTACCAAAGGCCCAGGGGAGCTTCTCAATCGTGCACCACCATCCTCTTCACAGCAGAAATACCAGAGGTGCTCACATTAGAAAAGCGTACATTTGTCTCACGAGAGGAATGAGGCTGCTGCTTTTGAGAGGCAAACAACCAAAGAGAAATTTCATGAGAATCTTCCTGAAATCAAGCCAGAGGGAATAAAGGATGTTTCTGCCAAAATAAACATAAAGAACCAGTGTTTGTGATCTGTTAATAAAGATCCAGTAGATGTAATAAATCCCACAAAGTCATGAAGTCTGAATGCCCCTTAACCATGTTGCTTACAAGCTTTTTATGGTAAATCTATTTAATGAGTGTGCTCAGATACTGGTGTTGGCATGTCTTTTTTTTTTTTTTCCTTTGAAATGCTTTTTGTTGTTGCATTTATAATCCACCTTTCCAACCCCAGCATTTTTTTTTCTTTATGTGGAATGGGTAAACTCACTCTTAAAGAGCTGCTGGCCATTTGCATGCTAATGTTATTCACATCTTCACTCTTTCAATGTGCAGGTGTATTACCCCCAAAAATGTAGCCTGGAGAAAAGGAGGCTGAGGGGAGACCTTGTCACTCTCTACAATTACCTGAAAGGAAGTTGTAGCATCAGGATGTTGATCTCTTCTCCCAAGTAGCAAATGATAGGACAGGAAGAGATGGTCACAAGTTGCACCAGGGGAGGTTTAGATTGGATATCAGGAAAAAATTCTTCACGGAAAGGGTTGTCAGGCACTGGAACAGGCTGCCCAGGGAAGTGTCTGAGTCACCATCCCTGGAGGGGTTTAAAAGACTTATAGATAAGGCTTTTAGGGACATATTTTAGTGCCGGAGTTAGGTTATGATTGGAATCAAAGATCTTAAGGGTCTCTTCCAACGAAAGTGATTCTATGATTCTGTGACAGAGTCCTACAGTCATTCCCAGGGAGCGATGAAGACCCTGTCCCATGCTTTGTCAAGGTACATATAGACACTTCAGGAAAAAGACCACTATGTTTCATCTGCTGCTCTGTCCTGGGAAGAGTGTTATGCCTTTGCTTGAGAAATGTGTGCAACCCCATTAATATTGTTTCCTGCATGGTCTCCTAACCCCTAGACTCAGACTCTCCTTAGGCTAGACAGCTTGCAAAGGGCTACCTGGATTGTTTTCAACAGCAGTTTCACGTGCAGCTGTGATTCTGCATGAGCTATCAAGAAAGAGGGCATTTCTAAAAAAGTCTGTATTTTTTGCACTGTAGGGATAGGAGACAGAATAGAGGTCCTTTGACCCTAGGACTGCAGAATTCAAAATATTGGTCAGTCTCCCTGTTGAGGGGTACAAAGACAACGATTATATAGTGCCAACTCAAGTACTGTATTAGTGGAAGGGGCTGATATAATACAGCTTCCCTTAAGAACACATTTTAAGTTGTCTACTTGAAAATCAGTGTGTTATTGGTAGGATATAATACAACGTGCAGGTACATGAGGCTGTGCCAACAAAGTAAGTTTTATCTGTCAAACTATGTGGAGTGAAACTTTGATTATGTTACCAAAGCCCTTCCCTTTAATTTTCCTTTTGTCTCTGAACTCTGTGGCTCTACCTGTAAAACTGCTACAAAGAAAGCTGGTCTTAGAGCATTTCCAGCTTCGCTAACACCTGGAGAAAGAGGATATCTCAGGAGATACTTGCAGTTGAACATCCACAACAAAGGAATTAGAGAAAATTCTGAACTTTGGTTGTTTATTCATATGCTTGGCCTTTCCCAAGATGTAACTGTGGAACTGCAAGGAGACTGAAAACATTTTTTTTTCTGTTATCTTTGTAGTGTCTGTAAACAGGCAGAAAACTCTACTTCTTCATTGTGTGGGAGCTGCTTTTAATTCCCATCTTTCTTTGTTCTTGAGGTTTCCTAAGCTTGACCTCTAGACTGCAAAATCTTTTGGAACCAGACTCTCATAGTTTCTCTGTTTTCCACAGTTTTGAGCACTCCAAAACCAATCTATGTAACACTTAGCAATTCCTGTTGAAAAATTGGTTGTGATAATGACTCACAAGTAAGTTTGTTTGCTTCTGTGCTCTAACCCTTCCTGTCAGTCTTGGGATAGTTTCAACTTCTGTGACAACTGGGAGTGCTCCTCCCACCTCCATTTTAATAGAAATTTTCCTCCCATCATCTATGTCTGTAGCTTTAAGGTACATTTGCAATATCAGAACCATCATCACAAAATTATAGGAATTGGAACCACTGTGGTGCTGAACAGATAATAAACAATTAAACTGCAAATTACTCCATCACAGAGCTACAGTCTGCAGTCTCCAATGAAGCATTGGTTTATTAGCAGTCACAAACTATATCCAAGTACATATTCTACTCAGAAACCAAGGCAATGTTTCTGGAACTGTGATGGATGGCTTAGCTATGCCTCTGCCAGCATTTCTTTCTGTGTATCAAAAGGGACGATTGGATACAGCATCACTCAGGAGGTGTTGTAAGAAATGGTGAGGGGTAATCTGAATCAGCAGTCTGCTGTGGGATCTGGTACCAAACGAAAACTATTTGAGAACACAGACCTGTTTGCATGACATTTTGGAATGAGACTTACAAACAAGTAAGCATTGTTGCAGAATTTCAGTCATGTCTTGTCTCATGAAAAAGTACCTGAGTTGAACAGGAAGGTTAAGGAACAAGAAGATTAAGGTCTTGGTGAGTGGTTGTACATTACAATATACGGATCCAGATGGAAGAGCCAGTGATTCTTGATCAATCCCATCTCATTTGCTCCTGATAAATCCTGTTCAACCCCATCCCACTGTGAATAAATGATGCACACCCCAAACAAGCACAGATGACCACTGTAAAATCTTAGTATATGGAAGAGTGGACTAAGACAACAAGGTTTATCAACAGAACTATTAGTGTAGGACAGCAGATCAGCTCTTAAGAGTCAAATTCTTCGCACAAAGCATTATATTTTCATTGGCAACCAGAGGGCCATATACTGTAATTCTATCTAAAACCAGTGCAAACAGACAAAAAAAAATATTCTCAAACTATTCCAGAAATCTGCTCAGCTTTCTGGTAGAAAGTTGTCCAAGTTAATCCTGTGTCTGAGCTCCACCATCTGTGGCCACGTAATGGTCTGACACAACTTCCTCTGAGTTAAGGTTAGATAGCTCAAAGGTTTACAGAGACATTCCTTTCTGATTGCAGACACCAGGACTTTCATAGATAACTTTCACTTGCTTTTAGTTTTCAAGATAGATCTGCTGCCAAGTCATCATCCTTTCATTGCGCAGCTCAAAGACTGTTATACTACAAAAATTTAAAAAAAAAAAAAGTGACACAGGATTCATTTAGGAATGGGTTATGAAAAACAGGCTGTAAGAGAAGTCAGTCTTCTGATGAAGAATATGAAAACATTGAAATGAATAGAAAACAGGAAAATTGCTAATTTAGCACTTTTAGTTTTTAAAAGAAGATTTTGACATACAGAGAAAAACATTTAATAAAGCCACTGATCGATCTCTCTCTCTCTAAAAAAGAACATGTCAGTATGCTTAATACCAGCTATAACTGAATATTATTAATTTAATCTTTTTATGTTAGCAAGAGAAGGGCAAGAGATAATTGGTTTACCATCCTCAGATACTCTAAATGACTCCAGCTTGTGACAAAATGTCAGAATTCATCAGAAGCATAATTTTTAGAGAAGTATATTTTAAAATCTTCAGACCCACTAAAGGTTATTAAAATGGCTATTTTCTGAGGAAAAACAGGGTAAGAATGAATTTCAGCATGAAGTCAGTTTTTGTTAACAGAGAAATGAGTTTAGGAAAGAGGTGAAAATAAACATCCATAACATAGTGAGCAGCGCACAGAAATGCAATATTCCTTAACTCCATTTACAGAGTATTGTAGACACGTTATTAACATGAAGATAGATAAATAACAAGCATAGGACAGAGTCCCCTGGGCCTACAAGGCTGTATAAGAAGACTTGGTATTGAAAAAAAGTTTAACTTAGTGTGATCATACCTTCCATTCTGAGAAAGAAATTGGAAGAATACAAAGATAAGCAGCATGATCACAGCTGGCTTAGAAATAAAAACCGTGGTGTGTAACATTAATTTAACAATATGTTTTGCCTTTTTACTCCTCATTATTTTAAGTAAACATATACATATACTCTGAAATATTATTTGTGTCCACTGTATGGGCATATAGGGAAGAAATTGACAATTTTCACTATTTAAAATACAGAAGATGTGTGAAATTGGTCCATGAAGATTTCCAGTGCTAGCCATTTATCTTAAACTAGTGGCAAACAAGACCTAATAGATAAAAAACAGAGAAAGAGGAGAAGGAGTGAGTCTGAAAGGAGTCTCCTCCATTACTGTCATTCTTTAAAGCTTAGCAAAGCAGAGGATCAGACCAATGAGCCTATCTCACAAGTAAGTTCTGAAATACAAGAATGAGATTTTTTATCTTATATTACTCTCACTCATTTACATAAAGCAACACCAGACATAAGGGCTGTCATGGAAGACCTACTCCCCAGCATATGACATCATATACTTTCGGCCATGAATCTAGCTGGAAAATGTGCTAGGTCAGGGAATATCAAGTGCAGGAGGAGTTGTGGCATCCCATACTTGTCAGTAGTCATGCAGGTTTGACATTAGAGCCATTTAAAACTAATTACCTCCGCTTTCTTCATTAGCAGTAATGAGACTACCTTGACAGTGAGGATACCACAAGTTGGACTCCTCTTCTGGTGAGAAGGGTGATGAAATGAAGCCCACTAGATCTTAGACTCAGATAATCACAGATAAGCAAATTTACTTCTCTTTTAATGCAGATTAAGTCATATAATCTATCTGTAGTTCTGTGACTGGAAAAGAAAAATAATGAATCATATCATATACATGTTGTGAAAGTTTAAACCAGAAATATTGCTATGTACCTTTCTTGACACTGTCCTGCCTTGAGGTCAGAACAAGAGCATGGTGCACACCTGTCATAACAAAAATACAGATGTTCAGGCTGGAAAATAATTGTATCATGCTGCACCTAGTCTCTTAACAGACGTATGGGAGAACTGAAAAATACGAGGGAAGACATCTGTCCCACATCGCAGGCTCAGATTCATTTCCTAGGCACAAACTAACATGAATGAAAGAGATGTTTGTGGGAGCAAGGCCTTGGGATGCACCAGGAAATGAACCAAATTCACAAGTCAAGGCACCTGTTTGCTCGTGCAGGCTGAGCTTCCCAGTGAAATACATAATTCCTGGTGCTCTTTTCTGGAGATCAGCTATTGTGTGCTTGTAGTTCTTCTTTACCTGGCAACTGGACACAGAGGATAGAGATCAAGAGCTTAGTACATTCTGCAATCTAAGTAGATAAACCATATAGTAAGTAGAAGAAAGGAAATATTTTCAGTCAGTTTTGGGTAATGAAAGATGATGAAAGCACCATTTTCAAAAGCTGGGAAAATTAGAGTTGAAAATGGAGAAATGTCTCATTTTCTCTTCAGGGTCAATACTCTTTTGTCAGACTCCCCACCCATGCAAAACGTCTAAGAAATTCTACATCCAAAGATCTATCTTATTAAGAAAGAAGATTGTGGCACTGTGACATATGTACTTCAAACACGAGATTAACTCCAAAAATAGTTGAAAATGCACAGTGCTTGATAAATATTATGGATACAAACAGTCTTTCAATTTTGATCCCAAAGTTTATAGCTAATAATTTCAGAGTTTACACCAATTCCTTTGGGTTTTTCCTGAAATTGATATTTCCAATTATTTACCAAAGGGTCAAAATTTTCAACAGAAACATATTTGATGAAACTTTTATTCCTCCCACTCTTTTTGCCTTCTTCTCCTAAGGAAAAAGTAAAAAAAAACTCAACACACAAAAAAACATTTAATGGAACGGTTTGGGTTGAAAGGGACCTTAAAGATCATCTACTCTCAGACCCCCTGCCATGGATAGGGACACCTTCCACTAAACCAGGTTGCTCAAAGACCCATCCAGCCTGGCCCTGAACACTTCCAGGGATGGGGCATCCACAGCTTTTCTAGGCAACCTGTTCCAGTGCCTTACCACCCTCTTTCTTCCTTATATCTAATCTAATTCTACCCTCTCTCACTTTACAGCCATTACCCTCTATCCTATCACTACATACCCATGCAAAAAATCCCTCTCCAGCTTTCTTGTAGGTCCCCTTTAGGTATGTTGTTCAGCTTGACTCTTAGACAAGAAATTAAAGCCAAGAGTTTTCACAAAACTTGCCTAAGACACCTTTAGTAACTTGGGTTAAATCATGAACCTAAATTCAAAAGGCGGAAAACACACAGAATAAAAGACATAATTTTAAATAGTCACTACCAATGCAAGGAAAGGCCCAGCAAGCAGAGCAACACTTATAGAATACATTGTCTGTTTAGGCTTAAAAGACTTCTGGGATTTTAGACAGACATATCTTATTTGTATGTTATATTTGAAATTCAGGGGACATAATAAACAACTTGTGGGTTCCAGCAATAGTACCTACAAGATTAATTACCCTTCTCAGCTACTAGAAAGAGCAAAGGCCCAGGGGAGGAGATGTTTAATTAGGATGGATAGTCTATCTGGGAAGAAATCTGCATTATTATTTGTCTTCCGTACTGGGAAAAGGGGCAATGCTGACTTATTGTTTCATTGCTACGATGTCACTGGACTGAGGGGTATTTAAGTGATCTCTTGGGTCAACAGGAACCCTAAGGCCCTTTATAAGAGCTAAGAAAGGAGAGACCTTGAACTTGTCTGTTGCCAATAAACTAATAAATAATTATACGCTAAGGCCTTTAATTCCTTTTCACCAATTGTTACTCTCACTATTGGAATTTGGGGAGAATTTAGGAAGATATGTTGTGACTAATGCTCAGCACCTCTTTTTCTTAATGTTTAATTTTTGTTCTATCTGTACAATGCCTAAATTTGATTATCAGTGCAAAAAAAATTACAGTTCTAGCACTCTACTTTAATTCCAGTTATCATATCTTTATATGATAAAGTGAGACTCCCGTTCATGGCACTGATATTCTTTATAAAAAGCAATTTTTTAAGACTCCCAGCAACTCTCTAAGGTTTTTATTCTTGACATTATTACTGGGGGAAATTATTTGCCTATAGTTAAATTGCACATTTGCTGCCAGCCTGTAAAAAGAAGCCAAATCTCCTGAATACTAATCCTGTGATATAATCACAGGTTGTTCTTTTAGCTTTATTTTCTCCCTCATTCCTTCCTCCTTTTCTTCCTCTTTTTCTCCTTTCCTTTCCTTTCCTTTCCTTTCCTTTCCTTCTTTCCTTTCCTTTCCTTTTTTTCTTTCTCTTTAATACCTGGACTCTGCCACCAATACAAATTTTGAACTTGTGCTGGAGCACTCACAGATGTCCAAGACAGCAGGTCTGGACTAAAATGTTCCTCTTGCATGGTTAACTTCACAACAATTCCCTTTTTCTCCTGGCCAGATATGTTTTCCATGTGTATCATTGGTATTTATAATTACATAAAGTCAATGCAATAATTTTAAAATAATTTTCCCTATGGCTAAAGCTAACCATTCAGAAGGCATTACAATTTTTGAAGAATTGTTATCAATACTAACCTGAATATGCAACCAGGACTCTGACCTTGGGGGTCTGCCACTATCAGGTTTTGAGAACTATTAGACATGGCAGTCACAGTTATTAAAATAACAACGAAAGCCCATGTATCCCTTAAAGGATCACAGCATTTTAAAGGGTGTTCCCCTTGGATCATCACAAACTTCAGCTCTCTTAAACATAAGAACTATTTATCTTCTGAAATTTTTACAAGAAGGGAAAATACACATTTCTGATCAGCTTAGCCTGTAGCATGCTGGCATATTGCGAACTGACAGCTGAATGAATCCTGAGGATGACTGAGATGAATAACACATCCACAAGGTGTCAGATAGTTACTGCTATGTGATATCTGAGAAGCAAGAGTTTTGCACGTTGTCTTGGAGCTTCCAGCTTTCACTCTTTCTTTCATCTCTCTTCTGGTAAATGGAGTGGAAAATGGGTCTAATTTTTCCCCGGGTTTTAAAATTTCCTTGATATAAGCAAATAAAACCACTGACTGATTTAGGCTGACCTATCAATTACGATTTCTAATGTTTTTATTTGTGCTTTCTCAGACTCCAGCCTGATACAAAATGGATACAAAAAGTGCACCTACTGAAAGCTTTGAATGCTGCTGGTTCTTATTTACACACTCAGCAGCATCAGACAAGCCATCCGAAACAACAGCATTCACCTCTCACGTCCCATCATTATCAATCATTTGACCAAGGTAATCTGCAATTAAAGCTGAACAGATTCAGAGAATGCCTTTGGGAGGGTGGAGGATGGGAAGCCTCAGGAATTACAATGAAAATTGCCATTTCAGAAAATAAGACAGAGGAAACAGATGTTTATTGTTCTTCCACACAGAGAGAAAGAGTAAAATAAACTTTACAGGCTTCCATTGCAGTGCCCTAATTCCCCATCTCTGACACTGTCTGGTTCTTTCTCTCTATGTCTTCCCTTGTGACTGACTTGTAGGAAAGGAAGACTGACTCACCCCAGCCCCAAAGACGGACGGCAAACCAAGAAACTTCACACCTTGTGGGCAAGCAGGCAGGTGGCTGTTTCACTGCTTTCCCTATCAAGAAAGAAAAGTTTTGTGCCCTAGCTGAAGTTCTCATGAGAAACCTTGAACTACATCGTGAAGAATTTTCATCCAACATTCGTGTCAGTGAATTGGGAGGATTCTCAGTTAACTCTACTTAAAACACTTGCTTTATTGCCCTATGTTCAACTATTCCTCATTATAAAGCATCACAGACTACTTGAAAACTATGTTATTATTTACCCATAGTGACCCACAGGATACTTACAGGAAATAAGGCAGAATTCAACTCAAAATACTCTACTAATCTCAGTTACTGTTAATTTTGATCAATTTCAAGTCAGTTTATTTTTTAAGTTTAAAAAAAAAAAACTGACCATGACACTTATGCACACCACATCACCATAGCTACTAAATAGCAGGAGTGCTACAAAGGTGAATAGCAATGGACTTTTCTGTAGATACTGTGTAGTCCACTACAGAAGATGCTTCAAGAATTTTATCTAAATCCTGTACTGAACTTTACTCAAACCTCAAGTAAAAAGGAAAGAAGAAAAAAAGGAGGGGTAGGTAGGCACACACACAAAAAACAGTCAGTCTTCCTCTGAGTAAAAATGCTGCAATACTAAATGCCGTGAAAAAATTTCGTTTACATTTTTGTAAAAACAAATATTTTTAAATTTTTGTCCACCTCTTAGGCCTATATCTTCTTTCAAACCCTTTATCACTAGTTGAAGGGAGAACACAATCACAGACTTTTCCCAGCTACTGATTTGCAGTAAATGCAGCCCTTTGCAACACATCTCAGCTGTTTGCTTGTTACAATTATGTCTCTGCTGTTTGTTTATCTGAGGTCAGTGCAGAATCCCAAAGGATCTGCTAGCAGAGGAAAAAAGCAAGAGCAGAGGAACCTTTATCCTTTTTTTCTTTCAAACTCTTACAAACCTTGAACAGTCAGAAATTCAGCCAATATGTAATCCCAGCATCATTCCAAAAAAACAGTCAAGTCACATAGTGATCCCAAGGCAGCAGAGCATCCTGGAGCCCAGCAGAACATCTGCAAGCATGTAAGCATGTGCCTTCCCCTTAGGGAAGCTGAAGTTTTTCCCAGCCCCTATCTCCAGTCCAGCTGGAGAGAGAGAGAAGCTGGCAGCTCTTCTTGCTGCCAGTGCTGGCTGTACCTGTGTACCCAGTGTTACAGAAGACAGTGCTGTGACGTTCCTCGGTAGCAGTAGTGGTGTTGTCCTGACTCCTCCCACGCCCAGATTACTGCAAGGCACAAATATCCGCTGCAGTTTTTCTAGCTTTTTCTCTGCTTTTTGATGCCATGAGTGTTTGTCTTGTACAAGAATCACATGGCAGATTGCAATTAATCATTAGCAGCTCTAGGCTTCTAAGTCTGAAGTTCCTGTTCCTTCAATCTGCAAAGCCAGGCTGACTTGCTGACAAGAAGTAATGAGGGAACATGTGAGTTCTTGTCTATTTTAGCTACAATAAATCTTAAGCAATTCCAATTTCTAGGCCCTGCATACAGCACCATGACAACCTCTCTTCAAAAAGGTATGTCGTCTTTGTATGGAAGCTGTGTCCTTAATAAGACGTGTTGAGATGGATGTAGTTTTTGTCACAAGGAGAATAAATTCTTTGTCCAGATAAAGACAACTGCATCACCTTTGAGGAAGGCTGTGTCTGGGAAGCAGAGTCAAACTGAACTCTAGTGCTTTTAATGACATCTGGGAGTTCCTGTTTTCAGCACCAATGTGACCATCATAATTATCTCTGGCTTTTTAAGCCCTTGGGTCCTCATACTATTCTCCTTCTCCAGTGGCCAGGGCTGGAAGGCAATCAGATCAGCAGTCAGTGGGGAACAAAGCCTAAATCTCTCTGCTGAAATGTTCAGTCACTTGAGATCCTTGACTCAAAGTGGTGGTGGAGAAATTAATGAGCAGAAAAGCAGAGCTCACTGAAGCTTTTTCTCCTTACTGTTAATAAGTAGCAAATAACCTGTGGAGATATAAGCTATCCATTTTTTCCTTTCTTCGTATTTTTTTGCCAGCTCCACACATTTTTGCAGGCTTGAACAGATTTGCAAAGCAGGGGTTAGGTTCTAACCCAGCAGGGAAGTACCTACCTGCAGGTGCCAAGTGTGAAAGCCAGCAAGGTGCTTTTCACACATCTATGTTGAGACTGACCAGAATCCCAAACTCTGGTCTCTCCTCAGCCATGTAAGTGCTACACAAAAGATGAAGGATGAGTCGAGGTAGTTTATGTTGCTCGCAGGGGTCCCTTGCCTTCTCTCATGTACTTGCACTCTACACCAGGCCTGGAAAGTGCTCAAGTGCTGAAAAAGCAAAGCCCAGCAGCAGTTCTGATTTCATTAGTGGAATGGTGCCAGTTTCTCTGTAGCACTTTCACACCTCTCCTAGTCCATCTAGGGCACCCAAGGCAGAATCTGGCTGTGTGTGCACATGGATTGCACCACAAAAATGAAAGCAGCTCTGGGATGGTGCAAAGCAACAGTACGTATCCATTTAGGGTGAATATAAATATGGATTTCACAGCTGAAACTGCTGGAAAAAATTATGGGGATACAATGGACATGCTGTGCTAAATTTGTGATTTTGCTGCCACGGAATTACAAAGCATTGAGGTGTTGATATTTCTGTCAGGTTGCTAAAAGAAATATTAAGAAGTTCTTCTTCCCTACCACTATCTGTAGGCACTGCTCTGGGCAGAACCGGGATAAGAGAGGTGACAAAGAAAGAGAGATTTGAACATAGGGACATGGTTGTTTGAGATAACACACTGAATAAACATATAAGTAAAGATATATCCTATAAGGTCTCTATGCAGGCTTCCCTCTGAAAGTTTTTATTGTCCCCAGTGATCATCTCCCTAGAGAGGATGCTATGATACTGGTCTGTGAATGAAGTGAGTCTGTTTCACGTGACCCTTTATTTTGCAGAACCCTTGGTAAGAAAGTATTCTGTGGGTCAGCTCTTACCTGAGGCAGCCTGCAGCTATCTTTCAAAATCTTTGAAAAACAAAGCTATTTTTTACATAAAGAGTCCGAAGCCACAGGCAAATTTATTAAACAAACATCAGCACATAACTTTTCATACACAGACTGGAGTTGACTACATATTAATTATACTCCTAAAATCCAGTGTGGACAAATGTTGTTATAAGCATGACTTTGGTCTTTGGATTGAATTAATTGTGTCTAGGTTCCTGCAAAGAAGAGATGTTTCCCTTCTCTCCCACTCTCCCTGCTGATTACAGAAGGTTATTAGACCAAGTTTAGGGAGAACAGGGAACTTCTAAGCACTTTCCAACTTCATTGCTGAGGTAAATCTAGTCTACTGGAAAAAAAAAATCCCTACAGCCACATCTATTTCAATCCACCAGACAGGCACTTAGAGCTAGTGTCACATGGAGGGAGGATTAAGGATGTTAATAGTCAGCATGGTGCATTGTGACTTCTGGAGTCTTTTCTCAGGCAATATTCCCGAACTCAGACTCTGCTTCACAGGAGGAGGACCTGGGAGGAGGCGCCAGGGCTGAGAATACCCAACACAACAGGCTTCTGCAACCTCTCTGGAGAGCTCTACATTAAAATCCCCATTGTAATATATACTGAAGAGGTCTATGAACCCATACTGTAAATTGTAGGTAAGTGCTCCAGCAGTTGGACTTTTGTGTAAGAGACAGGAAGGCATTTCATCTTGCTGATTGTGCTCAAAGCACATCCACAAGGTCAGTCTCAGAAGTTAAGGTAGGCAAGCAGATACCCAGGGATTTACTGAAATCATAAACATAAGTGTAAAGGTACCAACAGCTGTATACGTAGTGAAAATAACAGAAATGTCAGCACCCAGAGACTGCAGGGTTAGGTTGCAAGTAACTGCCAGAAATGGTTAGATTTTAGCAAAAGGTTCAATCAGGAACATAACTTCCTCTGTTCTACTTCTTATATGAGGAAGTTTTTTTTAATACTTTGTCAGTTGCAAAGGGTTTAAAATAATACTATAATAAGAATGTCTACTGCTGTGGTGATCATTATAAAATTATGATACATAGCCAGTAAAACTGCTAGCTGAGAGATATGCATAGGTGAACTATTGCTCTTTTATTTTGTAATACTGCATAATATGGGGCTTTTTCAGTTTTTCACACTCAAAAAGAAATATAATAGTATGTCAGAAGCAAAGATCCATCATAAAAATATACCTGCAGGCCTATGAGGTGGTTGCAACATGGGGACAAATAAAATGCCACCAATAGGAAGCTAAGTTAATATGCCAACCAAACCATTGCCTACAACAATAGATCTCATTTTGCTTTGTTAAGAATTCCCTTGTTTTGCTTTCCTTGCTTTTTTCTTTTCTTTTTCCCAGTACAATAGAAAAACATTTCAGAAAATGAAATATAGAGAGGTAGGCTCTTGAAGAGTTTTTTTTCCATTCTCACTTTCAGAAAGCATGGCAGTCTGTTTTCAGCTTACGTAAGCCAAAAGTGGATGATCTCTTTTGATCTCCTTCAGAGATCAATGGCCCACTACAGCTGGCCAGATGACAATAGTAAATGTGCCTGAAAACTTTAATATAAGCCCTGATTCTAGCTAAGCACAATTCACTTGAATGCTGCTTAGTCACCAGTTCCTGGGCCATTTTATCCTTGGCCACTTTCTAAACATATATACATATATATATATATATTTAAATAGCTATCCAGCTCCATTTGTTCCATTCTATTTCCGTTTCAGATTATACTCAAAAACAGCCCATAGGACTTTCACAAATACTCAGTAGCCTACTTCCAAAATTCACTCCAACCTGTTATTTTGTATGCCAGTCCATTTCTCCCCTATTTCTTTTCTTTCTGGTTTGTAATCTCATAGTTGACAGATTCCCATTACTTAACAAGCACCACTTCTATTCTTATATTCCTGAGTTTTATTGAGCTATCACTTAAGTGAAAATTTCCACTTCAGAACAAGCAGTTAAATTAAATCCTAATGTAATTCTCAGTAAGGCTGGAAAGTAGAACACAAGGTACAAACCCACAGGTTTCAAGGTCCTCATGGGCCAGCTCTGCATCACCAGATAGTCATTTGGTCATGCTGCACTGAGATAAAATGATGTTCACAAAAAAAGGAAGGCTTATTTGTAGAATAATTTCTTAAAAATAGTAACCTTCATCACCTTATTGTTTTCTTAATAAGGATTAGATACAGCATGAAAAGAATGCAAAACAAAGAAATGAAAAAAAAAAGTCCCATGATTTTCCTGATTTGAATGCATCACTTTCACCCATCCTACTGTGCAAACTGACAACAAAGTCCATTAGTACTAGTACATGTTATTTTCAAAGCACCTGTCTGGTACCCATATGGAAAATAACACAAATCACTTTTCTGTTTTGCTTCCCTCTCGTCCTCCCTATAGATATTTGAGGGGATGAAATATACAGCATCATTTAATTATGCATTATATTAATAATTGTAATCTTCTTTTTTACTCAAACCTAAAGAAAACTAAAAATATAGGAAAACCTGGTTCTTACATCTTATACCAGAGATAATCAGGATTTGCCCTTCTGAGGATAGGAACGTTGCAACAGTAAAAATCAATTAAATAAGTACAGACATCTTTCAGGGCATCTAAGAACAACTTTAAAGCTGTGCATATATTTTGTGAGAAGAAATCACTCTCTTATAACAAGAATTTGCTGAGAGTATTTTCACCTTTGCATGACCTTCCTCCACCACACCGTTTGTACTTACCTTTATACAGAGATTGATATTAGATCAGTGGATTCAGAGGATGAGCATGATATACTCAGAAACTCAATAGGTGTTTTCTTCTGCAGTTGCTCTGTTATATCAATAGCTCAGCAATGCTGTTTACAGGATGTCTGCATACAGTCATTAGTAGATGAATCTGCAATACGTACAGCCCTGTAAGTATTTGGGAGCACAATTAAGGTTTTTGCATTTGTATAGACCTTGTTGTCCCATCCCAACAGATGGGATAAGGGATGAGTTAACTCTGAACGCGACACACGCCCTGACTCAACAGATGAGATCAGGTGTGAGTTAACTCTGGGTTAATTCTGCTCAGTTATGCAAAGTGAATGACAGACAATCACTCCAGGAGGTCCAATTCAATTATGAGTTTTACTAAAAGTATGTGTCAGAATACTTGTTACAGCGAATAGTGGCTTGGCAAAAGTATTTTATGATACCACAGAACTTATCAATACATTAACAACAAAAGTCCTTCTACGAGCAATGTATTGGCAACTATTAGCAGCTATGATACCAAATTTAATAAGAATCCAACAGCAGAGCTTAAGATGATGTTACTCTTATATGTTCATAAAGGAAAAGACGGAAAGAGAGTGGTAGAGAGGGAGGAAAAATGGAGGTATAAGAGATAGAGAGAGTAAGATATCACCACTCCACAGGTTATCGATCCAGCAATGTCCAGTGAAGGGAGGGTGCACGCGTTGAAGACTTCAGTTACGCTACACAGCATATACACGCCACCTACATGCCACCTACACAACACATACACGCCACAACTGATGCCACATGGGGTGTTATTTTATAACCCAGTTCACTTACATGTGGGCAGTTAATCTCCTCCCTCCACTTGCTCTTCATGCTAATTAGGGAGACTCTTCTGGAAATAGGTCTGGGGTCTGCAAACTAGGGGAAAGTTCACCGTGTCGATGAGAAGTGAGTTGTCTTGCCCATCAGGGGTAGCTGTTGGTTCATGGCTTTCTTCAGGTAGCTGGCTGTCCAACAGATGAGATCATCTCACTCCAACTAGGCCGTGAGGCCTTCACAGCGATTAACAAGGTGCTTGACGCCATAACCATCTACCCCTTCTGCCACCAAACACAATACCTTGGGAAAGATATGGGAGATGGCTGTCTGCACAACCACCTGCCTTGTCCTTCCAAAGCAACAAAACCCAGTCTTTTAAGGCATAACAAGGTCTTTTATTCTGCTAATGATAGGGGGGAAGTGCTTCAAGGTTCTCACGCTTGTTCATATCAGTGTCGTTCGATAATATTCAAAACTAAGAAGAGTTAAATCCTCACATGGTAGAAATCAGATTAGCTTTGACAGGTTACACGAGGCAAGGGCATAGGCCAAAGTGTATTATATCCTATACACAGCAAACCTTCAAAGCTCTGTATGAGTCACTGCAATTTCAAACCCTCATTCTTTAAAAGAAGGTATTATTTTTACAGGAACTTCGCATTAGCCGGTGGAACTTAGCCAGCACAGTACAAATTCTCCAAGCTGCAATGAGTTTTAAAACACGGTAAAGCAGACACAGCTTGCCCCGCACTTGTCTGGCAATTAATCTACATAATATTCGTGTTCTCCCAACATAAGTGTCTGGATCTATCCACACTGCAGCTGTACTCTGTCTGGATGGAGCTGCTTCACACTCTAATAAAACAGGTGTCTCATGAGTAGCTGTACCTGGTCCATCTGACAGCAATTTAGAAATTATGTTTTTACTATTAGCACTCTATAATCAGCTCATTGTGTGATTGCCAGTCTGCCCCCCCTGCCATTTTCTTGTGTGTACGTTTGTATGTTTTCATATTTTCAATATGAAACCACTCTTTTGTGCCTTATGACTAGCACAGGCAACCAAGACTTGGAGAATGGAGGCACACACAATGGGCCAACCAGCTGGCTTTGTGTTGCCTTCATAGAAAATGTCTAATTACAGCAGAGTACACATGCCACCATTGATGGCAACACATTTGTATTAAAATGCCTTTGTTCTGGGTAGAGTCCTATCATTTATCTAAAAGACTATTATTTTCCCTTTCTCCTCAGAGCTTTTATTAAATCTCTAAGCAATTTCAAGCCATTAGCCTACAGATACAGGCTTATTCAACAGGAATGCATTACTAGGAGAATGGCTGTCTGCCTAGCTGTGCCTGGCACTAGCTAGTCATGTCAGGAATCCCAGCTCCAAGGGGTATGGCTCTTCTCACTTTGATTGATGCTCCAGTCCCTTAGTGTTGCTGCCAACAGAGGTTGTAATTCATGCCCGGATGATTCTGCTGTCACTTATTTCTGTATACAGTGCCTGTCTTTTTCTGGGTGCATTATAATTTCTGGGGTTTATTTCCATTACTGCCAAAATCTGCTTGATGCTGGAGGGACTGCTTTCTAATAGAAACTGTTAATAATTGGGGAAAATGTCTGGGTGGAAGAGGATCAGTGTGAGGAAGAAGCTGGTGCAGCTGGCCCTTATACATGTCTCTGCTCTTCCTCCTGTGATTGGTGGTAAACAGGGCACATCTGCAGTCATTTCTTCTTCAGGCTGTGGTCTTGTCAACCTGCCTTGACATATAAGATTGATCACAGCATCTGTGTTCTTTTTGTCTATTTAAATTAAGCTATCTGGGCTAGGGACTGATTTACCTGCCTGTATATACTGTACTAGATGTAGTAGGACAAGCATAATGGCACCACTAAAATGCAAATACACACTAAATTTTATCTCAATAAAGTTCTTCCAGAATGCTTTGAAAATTTGTGGCAGCTGGGCTGAATTTCTACCTTGCAGGATCAAATATCACTGCGTCCAAGAGAGGTTAGAACCAGTTTTGAGAAAGCTAGGAAAGGCTTTCACACCTGGGACAAAAGGTCCTCCAAAATAAACTGAAGAATGCAGGTAGAATTTGTCTTCCAGCAGTGCGGTGGATATGTGAGCAGGACACTGCCCAAACCTAGGATTAGTGTTCATTTCAGAAACATCTTAACAAGAGACAGAGTAAAAATAGAGTTCAAAAGGGCCCATCAAAGTGACATTTGGGTCTTGGACTTAGACACCCCTCCCAATGGTGTGTTGTCCAATCACACAGACAGGCCTGAATCCCTGTTTCTTTACCAGGTTCAGGTAACACTGAGGGTTCTAAAAGAGAGAAATCCCTGGGCAGTAGTAGGAGCACAGTTGTTTGAAAAGGACTGGCAAAGTGAAGGGCTGCAGCAGGAATTCACCACCCAGCAGAGTGTGCTCTCAGGACCTAGAAGAATTCCCAGCCCCATTCCAGCTGAGGGCTGAGGTTCACATTAGAATCAGTTCTTTAGGAGACACAGCAAGAGCAACATTGAAAAAGTGCCTGATCACTAAACCAATAGCTTGTTAATGTCTCTTCCAGACAGAATACTCAGGTATTGTGTCAGGGGTAGTCTACCATGTCCCAGTCTCCTTCCACTGGGCAGTTTTGATCTGCATGCTGACACCTGAACTATTGCTGTCTAACCCTTCTAGTTACCAGACTACTTCATTTGCTAGCCAAAACCACTACCACATTTTCTTTTAACCACTGTAAATGGCAAGTCACCTTGCTGTTTAAGGGCCTTCATATCCTTCCTACAGTTTATTTACTTACCCTGCTTACACTCAGGGTTTGCAGAGCTCTTTCACACCTGCACTTGAATCCTCTGCCCTTTCCTCAGCTTATTTGCCTAGTCTGCAGATACTCTCATGATGCTATCTCTGCTTACTTTCATTCACAACTTCTTACCCCAGATTACAGCTGTCCTGTATAAAGAAACTGCTGGAAACATTTTTCTGTTCCTGAAAGAGTACGAGGTTTAATTGTGTGTCAGAGCTCTGATTCAAAGCACCATTCTTGCTTACCATTGCTCCTCAGAACAACATGCACCAGAAGAGGATTTACTACCAATATATTCCAGTAATTTTCATGAGTCATAGATCCATCTCTGCAAATGCAATGGATAACTCAATTAGCTAGGTATATTTACTTCCCTGCCCCCTAAAAAAGGTAATTTTAAAAAGGCATGCACTGAAACACATTGAAAAATGTTTGTATCTAATTTTCTGCAAGAGACTTGGATTTATAAACAAAGCCTTTTTTTTTTTTTTTCTGTCCTACACTTGTCTGCTGTTCTTCCTGGACCTGCAAAAGTTTGGATGGGCAAGTGAACAAAGATAGGCTGGAGCTCAGGAGTCCAAGGCTGAGATTTGTGCAGTGCCATAGATGTCCTGTGTGACCTTTCATCCTCACAGGTGAAATGGAGAAACCAAGAACATACTTCTTTCACAGAGATGGCATGGGACACTTAAGTACACGTGCAATAGGAGGCACCTAATATGAGGGTAAATTAAAGAAAAGCATACCAACCCATCCTTTCCTTTGACCTATTTTACAATATTAAAGCAGGTAGCTTTCATAAATCTAAAAGTGAAAATAAGACACATGTATGACTAAGTTTTGCATCTGTAGTGACATTAGCTAGAATGAGATTATAATGGCTGTAAATCATAGATACTCCAAAATTAGAGATACAACAATATTGTACAGGCCACTTAATCCATCTAATGGCAGGATTTCCAATGGAAACTATTCCCCAATATCTTCATCTAGCCTACTTCTGGAGTCTTTGTGGCTTGAGGCAGAAGGTGATCTCCAGATGAGGCCATAAATAATTTTTTCCCTATAGCACAATACAATTTCCTGAGCATGTCTGAATCAATTTATTTATTTCCAACAAGAGACCTTACTATTTTTTTCCTACCAATTTGAAGCAGATGGCCTCATCTGAAAGTTAGTGACCTGAAGATATATGGCTTTTTTCCATTCACAGGTCAACCACTCATCGCTGACCTTGATGATTAAAAAAATCCAAATCCTGAAAGAATTTGCATTGCTAAAGGAAAAACAAAAACATTTTAAGTGAGTGTCTCAAACTATGATTCTAAAATTATCCTGTGAACATATTAAGCACTTAACAATGAAACAATGTTCCCTGGTATCATTCATTACAAGGGATTTCAGCCCACAAGCCATCTGTAGCCTTATGTGACAGTTAACTCAGGCTGAAGCCTGTTTCTGGATTCCCTTCCAGAGGTCTCAGTCTGAGCCAACAGCAGTTTGCAAAGGAGGATGGATATTTCTGAAGGCAAGATGCTACCTCCTCCCAAGCATCTTTTCTGCAGCCCATTACGTGTGCATGATCATACAATGCAAGAACTCAGGAGATGAAGAGGTAAAAGAGCTCCCAGACACAGACTGTTCTTGCATTTCACTGTCTACTCCCTGTCCCACTCCCAAGAACAATCAAGAAAAGTTGCAGCTGTGAGTGGGCTATATCAATTACTTTGTTCATGGCAACGTACACATGGAATCCATTTTTCCAAGTTACATCTCAAGCCCTGGTAGCTGTAGACATGCCTAAAAACAGTAGTTGATCTGCTCATTAGCAGTACAACTAGCATTTCTCTCAGTTTACTTTATGCAAAATGCAAGGCAAATATTATAAAAAATCAGGTGCAGTTTTCCTCCTTCTGTTCATGAGGATAATATTTTTTTCCTTGAAATCCCTCCTGAATATCATTTGTGTTGTTTAGTCATCTCGTGCTGAATCCCACTGCGGGACTGATGGACATCATTTTCATATGTCTATTTTCCATTTGCTGTGCATATTGTTATTGCCGAAAAGCTTGGGGTTTTTGCTTCTGATTTATTTTTCCTGAAAAACCCAAGAGCACATGACAGTCTCTCACTACACTATTTAGTTACAGCTGGTCTGATTTCCAGAGCAGTTTATCCAACTGTTTGTTGGGAGATAGATTACCACAGAGCATAAGAAAAGACCTTCTCATGAGAACACGTAAGAGATGGGAAAGAATAAGTTAACTTTCACAATAGGAAGATATGAGAAGTGGTCCTAATGTTTTTCAAGGTACTCATATATGATGTGGCACAAAGTTATTCAGAATAGTGAAAACTAGAATTGACCGCTAAGATTGTCAGAGGACTCTTAATGATAAGTAACCGATCAAAAAAGCATTAGATTAAATTCAGTGTCAATAAATGAAAACTGAGGAACATAGAGAACTTAATTAGATACATAAAATGTTGGCCTGTAAATTAACTCTTACTTCTCAAAAAGTGAGTCTGGAATTCAATTAAGATATCACTTCAGTGTTCAGCGTCAGCCAAAGAGGGAAACAGATTATTAGAAAGAGGTGAGATAGAAACACTGGAGAAAATAAATGAGAAAGTGCATTATGCTGTGTTATAATGCCTTGGAGCAGTTAAGGCCAATGAAAAATAAGGAACAGATTTCAGATGAGGAAAAATTAAAAGATAAGGGATCTTAATATTGGAGACGAGACAAAAGAAAGGGATATTACAGGCAACAACAAAATCATTACTGACATGGAGAAGGTAAACAAGGAACAACTTTTTGTCATGTTACTCAACACAAGAGCTAGAGGGGACTCAATCCAATCGCTGAGAAAGAGTCTTAACCTATAGTCAGTATTCTGTTCACGTGTCATTGCTTCAGGATAGTACAGGGGTCAGAAGTATAAATGGTTAAAAAAGTAACAAGATTTATTCATGCAAAAAAATTCTTCAAGGGCTCTTAAACACAAAAATCAGGGTTATAGCACCTGCCTCAGGAAATCCTTACACCACAGATTTCCAGAATCTGGGAATAAGAATAGGAGAAAATACCATTTTGTACTGTTTTGTCCATACACTTTTTCCTAGTCAATGTCTACTGGACACCATGAACAAGAGTGTACTGAGCTAAATGGACTGTTAAATGACTTGATACGGTTCATTTACGAGTATAGCTATTCTTAGGTTTGAACACCTTAAATCTCATCCACCTCATTATGGTTTCATACTTAGCAGAGGAGATCTATCAGTCAAGGATTCTCATGCTGAGGCAGAATGTCTTTTTGTGATCCATCACGCAGTGTGGGCCAGGAGTTCAGCATACACAAATTCACAGGCATGAAGTTATATACTATGGGTTTGAATTAAGTTTGGTACAGATTAAGTGGTGTCTCCTCAGGGCAAACAAATTGTTTTGGAATATATCTTTGACTAGGTCTGATATTTTGGGCTTTATCATTCAATCAGCCTGTTTTGTTTAGCAGTTTTGTAAAGTAGTTAAATTTCCTAGTTTCCATAGTAACATGTGATGCTCCTCTGAAATCAGTTATATGCTGTTGAAAGAATGTTGTCCTCTCCCAGTGTTCTGAAGAGTAATGCTATGTGCAACTTAATACAAAGTAACACTGTTTAAACCTGTAAAATATACGTTATAGGGTTTTGTAAAATTACAAGTATTCTTTATAGTCTATCACTCTCCACATGAAAATTCATATTATCTGTTCAAGTAAGGAGGTGCTATTCCACACCATCAAAAGCAGTAAAAACTGACTCAGAGTAAATATTAATGGCACTTTACAAAATAATAGAAAGTAAAGATATAGATCATATGCACAAATCCAGGGGAGTGTTTCAATAACTAGGGAAGCTAAATACAAACTGTCTTCCAAACATCAAGAGTGTTAAACAGACCTGTTTCAACTGTTTATGTATTTAGTTTGTTATCTCTGTTGATTTCAGCATGTAAGTTTGCTGGGTTAAAGAAAAGCTCTAGGTAACTTGAAGAATGTTTTCAGAGACTTGCTTTTAATTTCATTAAGATACGTCAAGTTAATTCAGCCATTGTTTGTTAATTTCTAAAGTATGTATAAATAATATGTAAATGAAGGGGAATGTCACTCTGAAATACAGAACTAATTCTGAATACAAACCTCAAAAGGTGTAAATCCATACCAGAAGCAGCACCACAGATCAATACTCCAATGTAAGTCACAATTCCATTGACATCAATAGGCCAAATTAGCAGCTGACATAACATGAAGTAGCTCCGTAAGGAAAAACATACTTATAGGGTTTTCTCCAGATACGGGTCTGTATGAGTGGGAATTTTTTTTTAAATTTAAAAAAAAATGCAAAGAGAAATCTTTCACATTTCATTTCATTTCATACCAGCCAGAAGACTACACATTACCACATCCTCCATCTGCTCTTATCAAACACTGAGGAGAGAAACAAATCATGTTGCTGACCTTAGAGGCTGCAATTTACCCACTCACTTTACTTGCAGCATTCCCCATTACAGCAGGGTCACTGATTTGCTGAAGCAATGGTAACTCTCACTAACAGGAACTGTCTTTGAACAAGCTGATTATTCATGAGTGCAATATGCCCCTCAGTGCTGATACTTGACCTCTTATTTGTTCTTTTCCTCTTGTATCTGGACCAATTTGTGCTCATAAAATTACTTTGGGCCTTTTCTATCCTCCAGGATTGTACATTTCCATCACATGATTGCTTCCTTCCACAATAGAATAGTAATCAGTAATTGATGACTTAATATTTCCCTTCTGTAGCTAATTAGCTTCCTGATCACAGTGCTGCCATCAGGAGCATTAAGATGCCATAGATTATGATACCAATCAGGGCTCTCAGCCAGGAAATATCTAATACTTTTAGTGCTGGTAGGTGTAATGTTTGCTGGAGGTGTGTTAAGGAAGTTATTTTATTCCCTAACTATGTGTCCTTTTCCAGATGTGTTAGGAAGCCAAGGTTTCTGCTACACTGAGTTGCTAAAAAGATGATGGTGTCTCCATATGTATTATCTTCTAACTCCGATTTACTTTCCAAGTTTCATCTGCAGGTTTGAGTAAACAGACCTGATATTTGAATCTAATATGTTATATTCTTCCTTATCTAAGCTAGTATGAAGAGTTAGTATGTGGTACAAAGTTATATTCTATGCTACAGAAGGGGTTCAATGGAGGCTAAAGTGAATTTTTTTCAGGGAGTTTGCGGTCTATGTCAAATGTTCTGTGATCTTCAGCTGGCAGGTACTCAATTTTAGGCACTGTTAATATAGTACAAAATTTAGACAATGAGTATCACAGAACCGCAGAATGGTTTGGGTTGGAAGGGACCTCTGGAGATCATCTAGTCCAATGCACCTGCTAAAGCAGGTTCACCTAGAGCAGATCACACAGGAATGTATCCAGGCACATTATGAGTGAAACAAGTAGAAATCTAGAAGAAGTCTTCGTTAGCGACCCTCGTGGAAACTGTGGCAGATAGGATACCCATGTTAATGATACCAGTACAGACTTTGTACCTTCATCTATCAACTCCAAACTTTGTGTTCCTGAACATGCTCCTCCCTCATAGATATTTATGACCGTATATGAACATTTAGATTAAGTTAAAGACAAGAAGCGGCATATTCCAGAAGTGGATTGCTCAACCTAGATCTTCCTGAACAGAGAACAAGTTTTTACCATTAATATTTATGTGCGGCTCTTATGTATCATAAACTTATGTTCTAGTGCAGCCATATGAAAGATTTTGTCAGGAGCACCACTGGAGACAAAAGTAAGAACTTTGTCGACTACTAATGTGTTGCTATATGACTGGTATACACCATATTTTCCAAGTACATTATTACATTTATCTAGTTATTTCTAAGAATTTCCCATTCACCGAGTCTGACTATGATACTAATTCCCTTTGATTGGTCACTGATAGTAGAAGAGATGTCTTCAAAATTCAGGATTGAAACTGATCCTTTTAAAACTGTCCCAGTTGGTACAGAGATTGTGTCAGACTTGGCATTAATAATGGGCAAAATTCATTTTCTTAGATATTGCTTCATCACTTTGTGTGTGTGTTGGCTTTCATTGAGAAAGGGAACCTGTCATTAATGAAATGTCTACAATCAAAACCGGTATAATTATTCTAGTTTTGATCAATGATAATTTTATTTTTCCTAAATATAAAGATTCTTCTTCTAAACCCCTTAATTCCCATGACAGCGCTGATAACATTAATGTTGATGGATTATCTTGCAAATCATGGTCATTTTTCTCAAAAAGACACCCTAATACAAATGATTATGGCATTAGAAATAAGTTCTTTTTTCTTATGAGAGCTGGTCAATATCCTTGAGAACTTTCTTTGTAAACTATTGTTCGGAAAACTTTAAGTGCAAGAGCTTGGAAAAATAGAAGACTGCACAAAGGAGGCTGTGTTCTATCTTCTACTTTGAGGAATAAAATAGACATGGTAAGCAATAATTTATATTTTAGAGGTAGTATTTATTCTAATAACTAGTGAATCATTTCTTTCATCATATTTTATTACAAGCTCAGGATTAAAACCCTGAAAAAAATCAGCAAACATTCAATCCTGCCCTGGCAAACACAGTGCATCTGTACTTCCAAACACAATGTGTTTGAAATTCCTGATTGCATATATTTTGTCTCTCTCACTGTCTTTGCTTCCTAAACAATCTAAAAGATATCAGTGGAGGTCAAGATCATGGCAACAAAAGGTGCCTTTACTCAGGAAGAGGTTGCATTTCTTTCGTTATTTGCAAACAGAATTAAATAACAGCCAGGAATGTATTGACTTTTTGAAGGTTCAGTTTTATATAGTGAAAACATGTGTAAACTACCTGTAACTCACCAGGCTAAATCTGATAAAAGAAAGAATTTAAATAGAGAATAACAACTGGGGATGTTTCAAATCCTGGAAGATCCCAAGGGCACAATCAGGCAAGACAGATAAAAATCAGTAAAAAGGAAAAAAAAAAAGCTGGCCATAAACAGCGACAAATTTGTTTTTGTAAATTAATGTGTGTGTGTAAAAACAGATAAAAAACAGTAAAAAGACAGTTAAAAGTATGTATTTGAAGCTATGATTTTTATAAATAAGTATATATTACAGTCTGTGAATTGTATAAAATATCCAAAATTTGATTACAAGGTGAACTCAATAACAAGCAGAGTTTGAAGAGCTTCTTGGTAAATGGCAGAAGTTTCTTCTGAAAACAGACTTTCAGAGGTTCAGAAACACAGAACCCAGTTTTCTCTATGGGCAAGAGATGACAGAAGAAAGAAACCACACTTTCACCCAATAAGTGCCAAGTGCTCTTTTTTATTTATCCTTCTATCCCATTTCAGTTGTAGTTATATGTGAGCACACAGTCTAAGGTGATTCCCTAAAATAAGCTCATTTATAATGTCTTCATTGCTTTCTAATGTAAATCTATGATCTATATTACCTTTCATCTGGGAAAAATTGGATCCTAATTTTATTAATAGCATTTACTCTCCACTCTATATATAAGAACTTGAAACCTCTCACAATGTCACAACTCCTGTTACAATGTATTCCCCTCACAACATTAGAGAAGACTCTAATCAAATCCAGCCCTTAGCATCTGCAGTAGCTACCAGAATGAGTGATGACAGTAGCTGTCCTCCAGCTTTAACAACCCTACAAAATGAAACAAGGAGAGAGCCTGAGAAAACCCTGTCTAGATACAAGTGCTGTCTACCAGACTTGTGCTATAGTGTCTCACTTAACACTTTGCATTTTTGCAGCATAAAGCTATGTCCTCTTTCTCTTACATACTTTGGGATTGCACAGAATAAAGTTTTAAGGTATAGGATGGGAGGATCTGTGTTCCTCTCTCCTCAGGGCCACAGAGCCAGAGCACAGACTGCAATCTGCTCAGGGTGTGAGAATGGATTTTGTGTGCAGGACCTTCAAACGTGAAACTTTAGCTCTTGGACCAGCTACCTATTGCCCATCTGCATATAATACATGGGATGCTGGAGCAAAAGACCAGGTATAAAGTCTATAAAATAGCACTGCAATTGAGGTTGTATTACTGTTCTTCCTCGGGAATGGTCTTTCACTCACAAGACCAGCATTACAAGGTCCCTAAAACAGAGAGAGAACATACAACTGACCTACCACAGGAGGCAGTTGCCAAGTAGAGCTCACACCTCTGCATCCTAAAAGTGTACATTGTTGCAGAATATTTTTTGCACACTTTAACATATTAGCTCAATGCATAGACTATATAGTGCCTTTTTCTGACGTGCAAATTCCACATCTTCCTTTATCTGTCTTTAAAAGGAAGGTGTGTAGGGCACCTGAACATCATCATTTGCTGCTATAAGTACATTTTATCAATAGAAAAATAATGGGTGTGAGCAATTTTTATAGTGTTTTTAAAAAAAAAAAACAACTATAAAAACATCTACCCCACTTTCATCCTATTTGTGAAGAACAAGGGACAGACCCTTTTCTCACTTCACACTGCAAACCCAAGATAGCAGAAGCAGCCTCTTTCACGTGGCTAAGCCTTGCCATGCCATCACTTCTTTGTATACCTCTGAGTTTCCTTTTGTGTACATATATGAACAAAACCTTACACATGCAAATGTTCATGGAAAAGAATGCAGAGAAAACATTTGTACTCAGCCAGCTCAAAGTTATTTTGCTCTTGAATGGATTATTAATTGAATATGTTCGCACTTTGCTCTGAGCTCCAACTTTTAGACAAAGCAGTGTGTCAGGCACTTTAAATTGCATCTATCCATCTGAACACTTCTAGCAGTATAAGCACTGAATGCCTCCTATGACAGTCAGGATGGACAAGATGAATGAATTCATCATGTCTCCATCATTAATTTGAGTGATATCAATGCAGCCAGACAGCTATTTGCCGGTGGTAGCAGCATCTCTGTGATGTGTTACTTCCTCTGACTTAATATTTTTCTTAGCAGAAGCATTAGAGAGAACTGAGCAGAGACATGGAGCTGCTAAAGCAGAATGAAATGATGTCTGGGAAAACATTTAATCAAAGCCCCCTCAGTTTACCCACTAAGAGTTCATGGAAATCCTGTCAAATTCAACAAAAGGCCAAAGTAATTAAATACTTAAGTAAATAAATAAATACATGCAAGAACAAAAAGAGAGAGGTACACATCTCTAGTGCTCTACTTCTCTACTTCCTACAGAGTTTAATCATTACACTTTGTTGTTCAGATGAGTCACAGGATACTCAAACTACTGAGTTTGTCTGAGACATAACTGTGGATAAATTTAGCAAATGTAGCTACTGGCTTTCTAATTAATCCTTTCTGATTCCCATCAATTCCTACCCACTGGTGACTGGGAGGAAGGAAATTTAACTGGGAAATATGTCATCTGCAGAAGTGTTTCAATATAACCAACGATGAATACTAAAAAGCCCATTTCTACTCTCATTCCAGATCCACAGACTCCAGTAATACCGATATAGATACTACTGATTTACACCTATAGAAGCCACAGAGAAGATGTAAGTGAGTTTACATATTTCTCTCTGCAGTTTTAGTATCCTCCTTTTCATTTTGTTTTTAGTGTCAATAGTATTGTTTGGGGTTTTTTTCCCCATGTTTGTTTTTATTGAATTGTAGTATAATTTATACTTGGGAAAGCATCATGATCATTTGTAAGCTGCCTCCAGCTGTCATTTATATTTTTATTCCTTTGCTTCTGAACAAAAATAACTATTCTTTAAGGCTAGCTGGCAAGACAGTGACTACTTTTCCCATAGTCACTGCAGTCATGAGACTACAGTGAAGCGTTACAGCAGTGCAGCTAGAGAAAACACACTTCATCACGGAACCTGGAGTCTCACCAGTGGAGAACAGAGGCATGAGATATCAGCATGGTGCATTTTAGAGGTTCAGGGAGACGTGGACTTATCATGAATACACCCAGAAAGTAAAGATTTCCTTATTTTGTATGACAAAAAGGAACATTTTGATACCCATCAGTCTAATGAAAAAGTGTAGTTATTAGCCTGCTAGTATGTGAGAGGAAGTTTATCAGGCAGAAAAGGATTTCACAGCATAGCATCATTTAATGGAAACTGTAAAGGGTTTTTAACCAGTGGGAAATAAACTACATTCTTCCACAAGTGGGACAACTAAGGTGATACCAACTCTCATATTCTGGTGCTCCCTGTAAACAATTACCCTAGGTCCTTCCTTTACCCCTACGACCTCGAAAACTTTACCTTTCTCTGAAATACCTCCATGTTCCTCATTTCCTTCATCCCAATGCAAAGATGAACAGCCTTTCCGCACTCAGTCTATTCACTGTATCAGCTGGACTCTAACAGAGGGAGGACGTGCTCAAACAGCTTCCAAGCTTTTTGTGCAATGTTTTGTCGTATGAAAGCCAAGCAGAACAGTTAACCATTGAGTTTACACTGCAGCCTTTCCTTCTGTGGGAGCTCTAATTTGGATCTCACTCCTCTCCTCAGCCACCATTTTTCACAAAGCATAGATGAAAGCAATTTCCTTCAATACCTCTGCTTCCTTGTGAAATGCAGTTAAAACTAGTTAACAGATTTGACAGTTGCTTAGGTAAGTATTAGGAGACAAACAGATGAACGAACAGGTGGAAAGCCAACATTATCACATTATTTTGCTTTCAGCCAAAAAAATAATTTTGGAAAAATTGCATTTGCTGCTACAGAAAGGGTTTTGTGGGAACTCTTCCACGGGAATGTAATAAGTTCCTCTATCAACACTGAGTACTATCTTAAACTCTCGGGGAAAAAAAAAATATTCTTTACTAAGCCCACACCATGCAGATAGAATTGAAGAACCTGATACTGCAGTTTGCTCTTGCTGACGAAACACAGTGTATTAGTAAAAGGACAGTCTAACAACATGGACCTAACAGAACTGCTCCCTTCCCAAGACCAAAATGAGGCACGCTGTGGTGGAAAAACAGATGCAATCTTGGATGTCCTATCAATCACTCAAAGCTGTTGCTCTTCCAATCTACAAGTCCAACACTTATCCACATTATGTTCATTTTCAAGATGGAAACTTTGAGGGATTTCCTTTCAATTCAACTTCTATACATTCCACTCTAAGCAAAATAAAGTGGTCAATGCAGAAGAAAACAAATTAGGCAATTATTATTGTGAATTCAAAACTCCGTGTATCAAATATTCAGGATCATTATTCCTTGACCTAGCATTGACATGCTCTGATTTAAAACAATTGCGCTAGATTTTTACTATGCATCTTTCATTAGTGCTTATGGAAGGCTGATTAAGTGATCCCTTGAGATTCAGAGAGAATTCAGCATGCTGTTTTGCTTTGGCATCAAGATCTTTCACAAATGTTGTGGTTTTATTTGTTTTCTCATGCAAAATTTTATCTCCTGTCTTTGACTTTTACTGAAGTTGTCACCAACTTGCAACATTATCATCACTTTAGAGAAATTTTATCACATTTGAAAAGTGAGAGGCGTTAAACTGCCTCTCCCCCAAGGTAAAATGAGATTCTTGACTTTGTCTTTTGCATTTTCATTAATGTGCTCTGTAGCTCTAAGCAGGAGTAGATTTTCAGTTCTGAATGCTGACATGAAGAACCGAAATAATGGTCATTATTATAGCCATCAGTCACTTTATTCTGAGCTATGCCTTGAGGATGCTTCATACAGTATATTCAACTGTCTCTTGCAGGACATCTGAGTCTGTTCTGAATTCTAACACCTTTTTATTTTTTTCTTTTTAATTACTGCAGATTCACTTTTCCTCATCTCTTCATCTTTATATATATCTGTTCTTCTTGTTCAATCTTCCGACTTGTTAGAATTCTTTATAAAGCACCTTCACTATTTCTTAGATGGCTTTCACACTTGCACATTTTTCTTTTATATGATGAGTTGACCCTGACTATATGCCAGTTGCCCACCAAAGCTATCACTCCCCTCCTCAGCTGGACAGGGGAGAGAAGTGATAAAGAAAGGCTCATGGGTTGGGATAAGGACAGGGGGAGATCACTCACCAACTACTGTCATGGGAAAAACCTACTTGACTTAGGGAAATGAGTTTAATTTATTACCAATTAAATCACAGTAGAATATTGAGAAATAAAACCAAATCTTAAAACATCTTTCTCCCACCCCTCCCTTCTTCTCAGGCTCAAGTTTACTCCCAATTTTGCCTACCTCCTCCCTGTCTAGTGGCACAGGGGTATGGGAACATGAGTTGCAATCAGTTCATCACACATTGTCTCTGCTGCTCCTTCCTCCGCAAGGGAAGGACTCCTCACACTCTTCCCCTGCTCTAGTGTGGGGTCCCTTCCATGGGAGACAGTCCTCCACAAACTTCTCCAATGTGAGTCCTTCCCACAGGCTGCAGTTCTTCATTAACTGCTCCAGTGTGGGTCCCTTCCACAGGGGGTAGTCCTTCAGGAACAGACTGCTTCAGCATGGGTCCCCAGTGGGAAACCTGAGTGAGGACCGTGGGCTTCTCTCTTCACAGGGCCACATGCCCTGGTAGGAACCTGCTCCAGGATGGGCTTCCCACACAGTCACAGCCTCCTTTGGACACTCACCTGCTCTGGTGTGGGGTCCTCCATGGGCTGCAGGGAGACAGCCAGCCTCATCCACTATGAGCTGCAGGGTGATCTCTGCTCTGGTGCTTGGAGCATCTTCTCCCCCTCCTTCTCCACTGACCTTGGTGTCTGCAGAGCTGTTTCTCACACATCTTCTCACTCGTCTCTCATCTGTCTGCTGCTCTGCTACAGTTTTTCTCCACACCACTTCTTAAATATGTTATCACAGAGGTGCTACCACCGCTGCTGATGGTTTGGCCTTGGCTGGAGTCAGGTCCATCTTGGAGCCAACTGGCATTGGCTCTATTGGACACATGGGAAGCTTCTAGCAGCTTCTCACAGAAGCCACCCCTCTAGACCACCCACTATCAAAACCTTGCCTTGCAAAACCAATACATATGAACGGTTCTCTGCTTCCCATGTGGGTTTCTTCTTTGTAATCACAGAAACAAGAAGAGGAGAAGACCAGCTGAGTTTCACCATTGCCCTGGCTCAAAGGTGGGACTGAGCTTTATGATATACTTTAAACACTTATTCCTGTTGCATCTGATGTGTACACAGAGCAGGCCAGGCTTCAGTGCATGCGGATTGCTCTGACGCTGTTAGCTCCAGTAGGAAATTGCTCTTTTACACAAACCAAAAATTTGGTCCACTTTGTCCCACTGTCTTCCCTCCTCACCCTGCCTGCTTGAGTACTTCAACCACACTTTAGATACAGTCTTCTCAAATGTACATTCACTAGGTTATGGATAAGTATATGCTTATACATCTCATACTAACAAAAAGGCCACACATAATTTGATCTTTTCTTCAAAACCCCTGTCTTGCAGAATCAGGGGAATATATCACTGTTGTACCTTGACAATGTAAGGTTTGGGGTTTTTTTGATGAGAGAATAACATTGGACTCAGATCTACTCTAATCTCAAAAAATAGAGGTAAAATAATAAAGCCCTAAGGCATGTTTTTATTATAGGTTTTAGATTTATTATTTTTAACACTATTTCATGATTTTCAAGGGCGTGACTCATCATTCTAGAATTCCTGGAATTAACAGTACTGAGTGACAGTAAAAACAAGGCTCCCTCATAGCACAAGCCCTTGCCCTTAGGCAATATTGTGGCAATAAAACAAACACTATCTTATAGCTAGGAAGTTATTCCTAGGTCCCTCTGGGTGTCAGCAGGACTTAAGCAGAGCACAGAAAGAAGTGAATTTCACAGTGCACCTAAGCCTTTGTGGTACATCAGCACAGCTTCTGAGGAATTAATTCTGCTCACAAAGAGAAGCTTCCACCTCCACAGTACAGTAAAATTATCTAACGAACAGTTTTATTATGAAGCCATTATCAGGTGAGTTTCTACACAGTGTTTACACCTTTCCTGTCACTATTGTGGCTATAGGCATCCCCTCTCCAAAGAATACGTTAAGGTTTTTTTGTATCATTATGAATGGTGAATTATAATAGAAATCAGTTTTGCTGCTTGATAAACTAAGTATCATTTGAAGTTCTTACAGTTTTATTTAAAAACTCACAAACACATGTTTGTTTTGCTAGGACAATGAAATGCCATTTAGCTACTGAAATCCCAATTAAGTAAAATTCTGTGCTGGTTCTGCTGATGTAAATCAGGCTATTAGACACGCAGTGCAAATGAAGATGCAGAATTGGTTCCAACCATTTAGCTGTTGCTAATTGACATGAAACGGAAGGCAACACATTGAATTTAACATCGTCTGTATAGACAGTTTAGTAGTCTTTTTTTCATTGCAAGAATTTATGGACTGTGCAATGATAGCACCAGTGAAAACATGACAATGTAATAGTGTGATGCATTGTAATGCTTTATCCTTTATTGTAAAGCAATTAGGAAATATGGAGGTGATGGTACATTACCTCCCACATTTTTCAATGAATCTTTCCATACTGCTGTATCCCATGGGACTGCTGAAGCTAAAAGCAGTGGAAGACTTACTAAGAGAATCTGGTCACAGGGGAAGGGTTATAGTATAGTCACTAACAAAAGAACCTCAAGAGTCCAGATTTCCACAGGAATCTCCATGAAGCAACATTTATCCCTCTAACAGTCATTTGTAGATGGATTGCCATTCAAGTGCACAACAGAGCAAAAAGGCCTGAATAACACATAGGGAAAGAAAGATATCTAAAATTTAATTCAAGGAAGCTGATAGCTGAGCTGAGGAAAGGCACAACTCAGGCAAACAATTAGGGAAGAAGTTGTTTAGACTTTGCATCTCAAAGAGATTTTAACATGTGGGCTGAAAGGCAGTAATTCCCCTGACTTATGTTTGAGAGCTTGTAAACTCACTTACGGAGTCCAGGGCCTAAACCCAGTCAGACCTTAATTTTAAATAAGAAATCAACAATATCCACCACTCAGGAAAGTATCCTATTACCCAACCTGCGCAGTTTCAAGTGCAGCTTTCTCCTTCCCTCCTGCTCAAGCCTTCCCATTTCATATCAACAGTATAATGTGTTGTGTTAACGGTAGGATACAAATAACTGAGCAAATCAGTAGTTAGGAGCATAGCCAGTTCAGGTCCTGTTTCAGTGAAGAGTTGGGTATTTCCAGCAGAGGAGTTTTAATGGTAGACATTCAGAGTGCTTGACATCAGAATGTATAATAACCCGTCACACTGGAGTGCTTTAGGGTTAAGATACTTCTCAGAACAGTAGCGGTCCCTCCTTCAAATCAGGATGAGGAAATTGTTGAACCAAACCAACTACATAGCTGGTGTAAACAGCTCATCACAAAGATCCACACTGATCACAAAAACATTATTTTTGGGGGGTTTTGTACTATTTTTATGAAGAAACTAAATTGTGTTAAGAGAAATAGTTCTCCTAGGATTCCTGAAAGGGCAAAAAAGTTGAACTCAATATATATCTAAGGGTAAGATTAAATTTTAAGCTAGGGAACATGTTTGCCACTTTAGGTGTTGCTGGATGTCTAAACTTAACTGTCCCCTGGCTGGGGTTTATGAAGTTATGTCCTTCCACAGCTCAGGAAGCACCTAATTGCTAGACCTACTAGCATTCTTTTGTGAAGCTGGCTGAGGGGTCTGAGGACAGGAAAAAGAGCCAAGGATAAAGTCATGATCTCTCAATATCTCTAGCGGAAGCTATACCATTCAGCATGAAAGAGTTGGGTCACACAAAGAAAGATGGAATAACTTAAGTTTAGGAGACTAGTCAGCCACTAGAGAAAAGAAGAAGAAACTTAAATCTATTATCCATTTCAATAAAGAAAGTCTTTTGCCAGAAAATTATTCTGGCAAAAGCTGAGGTGCTTTAAGATGTTAGGTTGTAACTGAGAAGGTCTTTGGAGAATTATAATTTTCAATATAGTGCCTACATGTTCTTATCAATGCACTTGTCTTCTGTGATCATTTCCCATAAGCATCTCTATGATTGAGTTTAGCTGAAATGAATATTCATGCAAACTATACATATTAGCCTCAATATGTGAATGCTTGTATTAAAAAAACTAAAATGTACTTTCTGCAAGCATTTACATCTGAAATGAATTACAGTCAGCCAATCATAAATTGAAAGCATGACTTGTATGATCAGACACATGAACGTGACATGGTTCCTTCTGGATTGCAAGCTGGCATAAGTCAAATTGTTTAACTGCAGAAAAACACAGGACATTCAAAAACATCCTTAAAGGAACAGCATCTTGAATGTGTTTATATTCATTTCTTATATATTATAACACTTATTATTTCAAGAAGAATTTTTAAAGAGTGAAAATATTCTTATGACAAAATGAATTGGGCCTACCTATACTCATGTGCTCCTCCCGGGCAGAAGCAACAGAAATGAAAATGCTGCAGGGCTCATACAACAAGGTAACGAGAATTTTGGCTGAAATATGTGTTTTATGAAAAGGGATGCTTTCTTCTCTGTTAGGTGTGTTGCCATGAAAGGTTGAAAGCAGGGGCCTGGAGGTTTACAACGTGTCTCTACTTTTAGAATAAGGGCTTAGGATAATGGATGTCTGAGTCTGAAGAAAGTAGCACACAGAAAACTGAGAAACATGCCATTCCACCTTTTGGAGATGTCTGTTTTTTTCTTCTGGTCTCAAAATTGGAGTTTGAGGTAGAAGAAGTAAATCAACTTCCATGTAACTTTCTCTACCTTACTGTTAAATATCAGGTGCTCAGCATCAGAAGCCAGAACCCACGATAATTATAAAAGCAGTTTAAAAACCATGGAGTTTTTTTTAATATATTTGAAATACATCAGCTTACACTCTGAGTCTGAGCCTTTACAGGCAAGTCTTCGGCTTTTCTAAACTACAAAACTGCTCTACGCCAGAATCTCAAGGGAAAGATTGATTTGTCAGTTATTTGCTTATATTACATATTTCTAGGAGAAAGCAGAAGCCTTAGAAGAAAAGTTAAATATAAGTGACTCAATAGCTGGTAGCATGCTGTTCACATAAACTAGGAACAGGGACAGGACAAAAAAAAAAAAAAGCAAAAGGGCTTATGATAAAACCTTGCAGTAAGGAGACTGAAAGATCCCTTAAGCACAAAAATGGACTACAAGCACCGCTGAAACTTGCTGATAATGGAAATTTTAATATAAAGTAATCAAAGACCAACACTTTGTCATAAATGAAGTGTGGCTAGAGGGGACACAGATATCACCCACAACTGTGCCTGAATTTTGTTAGCCTCTCTTTCTCTTGAAAGTAAGAATGTGTGGGATTCCTTGGAGGACGAGGTCTTGTGATGAGTAATCCAGATACTATGGATCTGATGGATCTATGGCATGTAAAGTAATTGAGTGCAGGCTTTAGGTTTGCTTAGCGTAACTAGGCCCATGAGAAAAGCAGAGAGCAAGATAGTCTACGTGCTTCACGCATCTTCAAGCAACCTTGAGTTAGAATAAAGGACAATGAGTTTAGTGTAGAAATACAATGAGTTTAGTGTAGAAGTTAGAAGTCAGCAGATTAGCAACTTGCAACAATTTGTAACTTTTATAATGAGGTAATACTAAAAATTTGGGGTTGTGCTAACTGCTAAGATCCAATCACTTGCGGCCATGTACGGGTTCAAAATGCTATATATAGTCTGATGCTCTTAACAATAAATTTGGCTTTCTCTGATCATATTGATCGTGTGACGAGTCCGTGACTTCCACATCGACAAGAATGTCTGGTCTGTGTGGCCAATAGCTTCCAGTAGCAAACTGTCCTACAAGCAGCAGAGGTGGCAGTTGTGGAAGAAAATTCGTGATACAAAGTAGAAAGAACTGACACATGGGCACCAAAACAATTACTGTGATTTCTCTTAATGTAGTTTCTAGATATACTTGAAACAAGATTTGATAAACATGCATGTCTTTGTATTTTGGATAAGGTGTAATTGGTGTACTACAGTAGAGCATACGAATAGGCAGTAATACATGCATAGCTCAATCCTATTGACATCAAACTTTGTAAACCCCATTGACTGCAGTGGGCTTCGAACCTAGTCCTCTGAAGGTTACAGATTTTCTCCTCTACCTTGTGCTGAACTACACAGCACACTGCTGAGTGACTCTTCAGAGAAACAATGGCAGGACTGCAGCAAGAGGTTATATTTGTTCAAAAAAACCTTGTAGGTTACTTTTGAAGTAGGGAAGAAAGAAGAAGAAAGCTTTAATGACTCAAAGACCTGTGTATCGAAAGAACTTGAGAAGAAAACATGGCAGACTTCATTTCTGAAACTGTCTTGCAGAAAAGCTATTTGAAAAGTCAAATATTTCTTTGTACCTCAACTTCTTTTGTCTTTATGAAGAGGGTACATATGCTGAAAGCACAGGGATAAGCTGTAAGATCCTAAAAGGGATAAGCTGTAAGATCCCCAAAGAATCTGAATGTATTTAAAGCTTTCCTTAAAAGGTAACGTGGAATATGAGATAGCATCTCAGTGATCCAACAATGAAAACTTTTTTTAAATTTTTCTCCTTATTGTCTCTTGAATTATGTCCCTGATGCCTCAAATCAGTTAATGTTGCCTTTACAGGACAATTCAGGTTTGTGTATACCTGGAATTCTAGGTGAATTTTATGAGGCATGAACACACTAAGTTTGTAATATATGTTACCTTTGTGAGCTGAAGATGCTCAGAATATTGACAGACAGGAATTGACAGAAGGACAAAATGGGCTATGGACACTTCTGAACTTTATTACCTGCAGACCTTGCAGAGTCTAGAATGAGGTAAGAGAATTGTGGTCATCTTTGTTTCAAAAATAGTAGAGTCTGCAGGTAAAAACTCACTTTGTTTTGTGTGTTCTTCTCAAGCAGATATAGAAAAGATGGTGAACCAGTTGCAAAGATATCCTTGTTTTGTTCTGCTCAGCACTTTCCTTTACTCCCCTCTCTATCCTTCTGCACTCAAATCTGTATACCAGTGCCAGTGATAGCAGTAAGCCGGGGAAAGGGAGAAGAAGAAGGGCAAAACAAAGCTGTATCCATTTTTGCCAGTCATGTGTGGTCTTTTAAAACAAGGACTCAAGCAGTGACTGAAATGATGACTTGAAACTGGATTAACTGAATTCTACATTTGAAAAAAAAAAATAAATACAAATAAGCAAAATTAAGTAGAGGGGACCTGAGCAGATATGTTGAAGAAACTATGTAAAAGTAGAGGGCACTTAAGAAGGTGATGTTAAAAAGGAAGAAAAGAAGATGCAGAATGGATAGGTATATATAACAAAACCTCACTAAGATTTCATGGAGCTTCTTCAGCTGTGAAGTTTACCACTCCTGCAATCTGGGGGAGCAGCTATCCTGTCCAAGTATATTTGATATAGTATTGGTCATGAGGATAATGCCCCCTTGCATTTTTAAGTGTTTAAAAAGCCTCCAGTAACTGTCTCACAACACTAGTCACCTCAGCAAAACAGCTGGAGGTAGACATAGAAATGGACAGAAGGAGTCTACTCAAAATACTGACCACTGCAATACTCACTAAAAACTGGTGTTGTACGTAACAAACAGCAATACGGTTTTCATAGATTGGGAAATGAATAAAGTTAGTTTGTGGGCTTGGAACTCCTTAAGATGATGATTTTCTATGTTTATGGGGATAGAGAAACTTAAAAGATACCTTCTTAAGAACTGCAGTTCGTGTTTGTTCAATGCGTATATTGAAAGAATACCAGGTAAAAAAAAATCCTGGACAACAACAAATGATGAATTTCAAAAGCAAAAAGCACAATAAAGGTTATACAGATTCCGTTCTAATGTTCAAGAACATCTAAGATTTTAACTTAAAACTCACCAAATCAGAGACTTTTCACCTATTTATGGTATGCTTTCCCGTGGTCTCCATAGTTGGATGTTTAAGTACTGCCAGGCTTAAAGTATATGAAACAGGATGCCTTGGGATCCCAGATTTAATCTTTCTAAATTGAAATGTTTTGTGGTGTCTTCAGGAGCACTTCCAAGCCTGTATGCTAGTTTCGGAAGAACGCTTTGGAAACAGTTTCTTTTCTGTTATTCTATTTCTTGCTTACTGGAGAAGCTCTTTTCTTAAGACAACAGAGTTTCCATCCTAGGAAAGGTCCTTACCTTTTATTTCCCCGAGGTTGCATGACCAAGAGCTATCACGCTAAAAGATGTGGTTCATTGTGAGCATGTAGAGACATTTTTGGGTTTACGTGATTACAGAAGAGCCTCCTGGAGCTGAGGACAAGATGTTGTAAGGAGTTATTTTGGATCCATTCCTTACTTTGGGTGAAATATTTAAAGATTTTTTTTTTTCATTTTTCCTCACAATATATTTCTGGAGATGCAGATCAGTTGAAAGAAAGAAGTGAAAGCACTGAATATTAACACATATCATTTTAATGGTATTATCTTAGGCTATATTTGTTGGAAGGTTGATTCATTGTTAATTGAAATGTTAATACAGAAATATTAGGCAAGAGGCTTCAAGGGTGACACTAGTATTTCTGATTAATAAAAGTCCTACTAATGTGCCTTAATTAACTACAATATGTGCTTCCTATAGCTTGAAGGTCTGACTCTTCTAAGCAATCTATTGCCAATAAGGTCCAAAGCAGTGCCTGTTATAAATTTAATTCATTAAAATGCTACACTTAATGAGAAAAAGGTTATTCTACAGAATTCAGACTGTGTGCATATATTAGCTTTAGTAACTGATAGAGCTTTTCTAATCTTGCAACAACTTTTTAACATGAAATTCTCTGCAGTACATTCCTCCTCACTGTAGTTTCAATCAAGTGAAAACACGGAGGCAAATCAGAAATAAATCACAAACAAAAATGTGAGTCTCCCTCTTCTGCTAGAGGCCTCTGGAGGGCCTTTTTGAAGGCACTAATATGTACGGTTGGGCAGGAGGAGGAAGTGATACTGCCTGATAATTTTCAGTGAGAAAACTAACAGTGCTACAGAGTATAAAAGAATGTTATAGAGCGTAAGAGTATGTAAAATTGAAAGACAAGAACTTCTAAACCATCTATTTGGGCCAGACAGGATTAACATGATTACTCGTCTTATTCGTTACGTAATATACATCATAGAATCTGACCCAGCAATTCCTGGATCAAACCCACAAGTTCTTCTTCAGCTCTGTGGGGCCAAGTGAGACCTCTTCTGAATCATAGTCATTCCATATCAGGTGGTAGCTCACCCTGCATCAGCAGGTAGTGAAAGAAAGACTAAAGGATCTCAACTCCCTCCTTCTCTCTTCTTCCCAGTGTGTCAACAACTGCCACAATCTTTATTTTGTTTTTGAAAAGTTAATTTCAAATAAGACTAATTAGACTAAATGAAAAATAAATCTGGCCCATTTACTGAGAAGAAACTGGGGCTCAAAGAAATGAAAGAAATTGTGCTAGAAAGCTGTCCTGACTTACTTTTCTTCCTAGTAGCTGGTATAGTGCTGTGTTTTAGATTTAGAATGAAAATACTGTTGATAATACACTAATGTTTTCATTGTTGCTAAGTAGTCAAGAACTTTTCAGTTTCTCGTGCTCTGTCAGGTCCACAAGAATAACAGAATCACAGAATCACAGAATAACAGAATGTTAGGGATTGGAAGGGACCTCAGAAGATCATCTAGTCCAATCCCCCTGCCGGAGCAGGAACACCTAGATAAGGCTACATGGGAAGGCATCCAGGTGGGTTTTGAATGTCTCCAGAGAAGGAGACTCCACAACCTCCCTGGGCAGCCTGTTCCAGTGTTCTGTCACACTCACTGAGAAGAAGTTTCTTCTCAAATTTAAGTGGAACCTCTTGTGTTCCAGCTTGAACCCATTGCCCCTTGTCTTACCATTGGTTGTCACTGAGAAGAGCCTGGCTCCATCCTTGTGACACTCACCATTTATATATTTATAAACATTCATGAGGTAGCCCCTTAGTCTCCTGTTCTCCAGGCTAAAGAGACCCAGATCCCTCAGCCTTTCCTCATAAGGGAAATGCTCCACTCCCTTAATCATCTTTGTTGCCCTGCGCTGGACTCTCTCCAGCACTTCCCTGTCCTGTTGCTTAATTGCTCCCTAACCCAGTCCTCGTCAACTAAGGCAAACTCCTCCGCTGTCCTGCCTTCCTCTGGAGCGTCAGGGGTACAGGGCTCTTCAGGACAGCCTCCGGCAGAGTAGACAGAGACAAAGAAGGCATTCAGTAACTCTGCCTTCTCTGTATCTTCTGTCACCAGGGCACCCACCGCATTCATCAGTGGGACTACATTGCCTCTGGTGTACAAGCTGGAAGGGGGCAAAGCCAGGACAGATGACCCAAACTGGCCAAGGAGATATTTGATATCATATGATGTCATGCTCAGTATATGTTTTGGGAGAAAAAGAAGGAACGGAGGGGAGTTTGGAGCAATGGCATTTGTCTTCCCAAGTAACTGCTACATGTGATGGAGCCCGGCTTTCCTAGAGATGGCTGAACATCTACCTGTCAATGGGAAGCAGTGAATGAATTCCCTGTTTTGCTTTGCTTGTACAGGCAGCTTTTGGTTTATTTGTTAAACTGCCTTTATCTCAACCCCTGAGTTTTCTCACTTTTACTCTCTTGATTCTCTCCGTCAACCCAGTGGGCAGAGGGTAGAGTGGGTAAGCATCTACATGGTGCTTAGTTCTTAGTGCTGGGGTTAAAGCACGACAAAAGGGAATCTCTAACAGAGACAGGATTTGCAGGAGGGAAGAGTGTTAAGGGAAAACAAAGGGTTACTTAACTTTTGCCAGCCTGATTATACGTTTGATACTGTTTGAATCCTTGACACGTAGGAGGAGCCTGGTCCTCCAGTCCCTGACAACACCACAGTTCTGATAGGATGTAGCCAATAAGAGCTTTCTCATCACTAAATAAGAGATGGTCCTCTATATAGTTTCATTATCATGCCATGACAAGGACCAATGCCTTGAGATTAACTTGTGTGTGGACCCAATGGATGGGGCTTTGAGCAACTTGATCTAGTTGAAGATGCCCCTGCTCATTGCAAGGGGCTTGGACCAATGCAAATGATTCTATAATTCTATGTTTCTGTTTCTCAGATGTTCTTGTATCAGATCTGAGTGAAGCATGGGAAACAGATGAATTTTAACATAATTGCCTTTACATGAGATACTGATTCAATTAGTGGTACATTTCACATTGGAAAACAGCTTCCTGACACTCCTACAGAGCAAATGGTCATATTTCAAAACTATATTTTGATGTCCACAGTTTTAATATCTGCACCCACATGCATCATTTCTAGTTCCAGTTGAAAATGAATATCTATTTCTGAAAATCTTACAGGCACCTAAATACCTTGAGAAAGATGGCTTTTCTGGGGCAACAAACATATCTCTGTTTCCTTCACTACTCAATTAGTAACTGCTATGCCAGTAGTTGACAAAGAACACAATCTCTGAAACAGATGGCCTACTTATTGAGTTGTTGCTTTCCTCCTAGTCAGCCTAATTTGGGCCAGCTGTCCCTTTAAGAGATTCTTTGAGAGGTGCCTGCTTTCATGTTCAAGCTCCAAAAGTTTTCTAAGTGAAAAGGCTGGGATAAAGCATGAGTCAGGTTTCCTCTTGGGTGCAAGTAGAAACTGGCGAAACTGTTGCTTTTAGGTTGTCTACAGCTCTGTCTTAATGAGGGTGGGGAGAACAACCTCCTGACTCATCAGCTCAGTTGACCTTCTGTTCCACTATTCCTCTTTTTTCCCCTCTGACCTTTTCAGCAAACATTGCACAGGTTGTGCATATTATACCAATGCACCTAAGAAGAACAAATGAAACTTGCCATTTAATATGTTTAACAATTCAATAAAGCGAAATAAAATAACTATAGCATTGCAATGACAGACAGCTGTGGACAGGGAGAGAGTTGAGAAAAGTGAAGTAGTTTTAAAATAGTGTTTAGACTTCCATGTTTTCTGTAGAACTAGGATAGGACTAAAAGGAGCTCAAGATCAGAGCACCCCAAAACGGAGGAAGTCAAGGAAGGGAGCCAGGAGACCTGCATGGTTAAGCAGGGAACTGCTGGGTATGCTCAAGTGGAAGAGAGGAGTTTATGGGCCATGGAAGGAGGGGCTGGCCGCTTGGGAAGAATATAAGGCTGTTGTTAGAGGATGTAGGAAGGCAGCTAGGATAGCTAAGGCCTCCTTAGAATTAAACCTGGCAAGAGGGGTCAAGGACAACAGAAAGAGCTTTTTCAAATACATGGCAGATAAAACTAACACCAGAGGCAATGTAGGCCCACTGATGAATGGGGTGGGTGCCCTGGTGACAGAAGATACAGAGAAGGCAGAACTACTGAATGCCTTCCTTGTCTCTGTCTACTCTGCCGGGGGCTGTCCTGAAGAGCCCTATTCCCCTGACAACCCAGATGAAGCCAAGTCAATGGAGGAGTTTGCCTTAGTCAATGAGGACTGGGTTAGAGGCCAATTAAGCAATCTGGACATCCATAAATCCATGGGCCCAGATGGGATGCACCCACAGTGCAGAGTGACAGAGCCCTGGAACAGGCTGCCCAGAGAGGTTGTGGAGTCTGCTTCTCTGGAGACATTCAAAACCTGCCTGGACACCTTCCTGTGTAAGCTCATCTAGGTGTTCCTGCTCCGGCAGGGGGCTTGGACTAGATGATCTTTTGAGGTCCCTTCCAATCCCTAACATACTGTGATACTGTGTGGGCCAAAATTCACTGATGTTCCTTCAGTCATGTTCTTTCTCCTATGGCAACATCCCCTTGCTTCCTCAGAGCCCTGCAAAGATATTGTACTCTCATGTGGATGCAACTAATCTTTTTTTGGATATAAATTCATAAGTGAGGAACAGCAAGACAGGTGGTGATAGAGCATGTATACAAGAGAGGATGTTTATGCACGCGGTTTGCTCACATTAGTTAACTTTGTAAGGCAAAATGCAGATATAAAAAAGGGGGTAGGTAAGAGAAAATATGTCTGTGTATTACAGCATTCTCTCAAATCAAACTGAGAACTGCAATAAATTAAAAACAAACTTTCCAAAGACCTTCATCAGACACCGAGCAGCATTTTTTAAGTGATTGATAAACAATTATAAAGCTGCTGTCACTCCTCCAGCATCATAATTCAAGTCGTCTGCCTAGAGTATTGTTTAAATCACTAGTTCATGTCAGGAAAAATAAATAAATCTCTGTTCTCGTATGGCACTGAGTTTTCCTCCTTTGCTTCATTTCTACCCAGAGTATTTTCCCTCAGCTGTTTGAACACTCACTAACAAGCCAAGTAAGTTTCTCACTTACAATCTAGAAAGAAATAGCTGTATAACCTCTGGGCATTCTCTCTGGATGGGCTGCTTAATTGTTGTTCACAGGTGCTGAATACCCTAGGGAAACCCTTACTGCTGAAAAGGATTTATATCCAGCCTCCTGATGAAAATATTGACAGCTTCTTCCAGAGAAGCATGCAAAGAAACATGACATTTTGGGACTAATATTTATTGCTCAACAGCAGCTGGCAAATTGCTCTCATCTGATTTGGCTGGCTGCTTTGCCTTGGAAATCAATAGCAGATTGGAGATATTTCACTCCCATCCATTAGGTGCAATAAAAAATATATATATATATATAACCATAATTAAAGTCACAGATTGCATAAAAACCTCATTTGAATGTGGGTGGTATTCTACAAGCCCAAGTTACAGCCCAAATACTACACGTCTAGCTGCTACAACAGGTGATGAAGTATATTCAGCCATCCAGCTGTGCAGCTGTTGCTGTAATTCTGGAAACTATTGAGGAGTAAATTGTATTAGTTTTGTTAACGTGTTATCAGATTACAGCACATCATTGCACAGCTACCGCACACAGGCATCAGGGGGCAGCCTCAGTGAAAAAAACACATCAAGAACATGCCAGGACTGAACTGTTCCAAATTCCAGGGAAATGCATTATGGAAGAGACAAGATCCTAATGCTATTTAAAGAAATTTACCCAGAGCTCAGAAAAGCTGGTATTTGAATCTAGTAAAAAAGAAAGGGTTTAAGGCTGAGTGATGTGGTTCTTCTTTCTGGTTCAAAAAAAAAATGTTTTGTAGAGCTGCTTCATAGAAATGTTGTGATCTAGTCAACAGCCCTAGGGTCTTGGCTTCTCAAAGTTCAGAAGACCATTGTTTCGATGGTGGCATTACTGCCAATAATGGGTGTGCATACATAGTACTCCAGAATATGGTGAACAGAAAAGAGGAGGATTCACAACCAACTTCTGCTCAAATAGCCAAAGTAATTTTTCCTTCCACTCAAAAAGGGGAAAATACTAGGGGAAAATAGCTTTATCTGAAACAGGTGTATCTGATGCCTTCATGAAGTTAAATCCCTGTGATCTCCTAGTCTAAGCAGGGGTCTGGGAGTCAGGACTGAAGTTCTCAATGTTCAGCTACTATTCTATTTGATTGAGACCTAGATACTTTGTTCTAAAAGGGACAGAATTTAAGATTTGTGTTCACCCTTAATGCCACAGTTGTCTTGGGTGTTAAGTAGAGGGGAGAGCTACTTCTGATTGATCTTGAGCCTAATTCATTCGCTGTGAATTCAGTCAATGAAATTAAAGCCAGCCTTTATACCTGTCGTTTGTTTCTGTATGGAAAACTTTTCCTGCAGAAACATCAAACTGACAAAATGTCTGAGCCTCAGATAACAGTAACTCATCCAAGTTACTAGGGACCTCAGACCCATTTGTTTCAGGGAGCTTTGAGGCACAGTTTCTCAGATCTTAGTAGAGCAAAAATGGCAAATGGCCGCTGTGGTGACCAAGGATTAGGTTGGAGAGCAAGAAAACAAGCTAGCATAGTCACAACAGTGAGTTAATATGCAAACTGCACACTTCTGGTGCAAAGGTTTGATCACTGGGAATAGCTTTGTCTTGGGCCCTGTTTGCATTTCAATATAAAGTAGATGCAGACTGTTTTTCAGTGGGTTTGTATAATAGGTCATTTGTCTATTTCCTTCCTCTTGGAGCCTCATATTTTGCAATGATAAATGTATTGAATCTTTCCTGAAGTAAGCAGAAGAGATATGGAAATGGGGAATAGATCAAAGGCTTGAATAAAAGAGTTTGTCATTTTTTCACATCCATTTGCCATAAAGATATACTGGATGTTAGGTTGCCAATTTTATTTATGTTCTGTCCTGCTGTTAAAAATATATTATTAAAACATTCATTGAGTAAAATCATACATGGGTGTGCCTTTACCATTAATTCAGTAAATTCAACTAACGAAACAAAAATGGCTAAATAAGCCACACCCTACAGTGGAGAAGTCTCCATAGTTCATTGAATTCTTCTATGCTGTCAGCTGTCCAGTCTAGTCTCTTCCAGTCTTGATTCAAATTGATGAACAAGTAGCTTTGGAGGAACCTTTATCCTTTCACATCTTTCAGTCAGTCCTGGAGTTATAATATTGAGTGTTAACTCTGTTGTTGAAGCTCACTGATTGCACTCCTTTAGCTGACAAATTAGGCATCCTCCTAGACACTGAATCTGCTTTATTTAGGCATGTATATAACATTTTTACCTGCACAGCTACATTCTCCACAGTGGTGCCTTTTAGAGCTCTCTTCTGAGCCTGAGCACAATTTCAGAGTACACCTAGTGTGCTTGAGCAAAGCCTTGGTGCTCTTTGTGCATATTTTGGTAAAGACAATTAGAATGGATTTTCTGAATGAGTTTGAAATTATTTCTTTTCAGCATAAGAAACCTTAAAAAGTCCCTGTGGGATGTTTTGTTGTCTGAAAAGAGACAATTACAAACGATAACTGGAACATAAATCGGAAAACACATAGGCTTGCAAGTACTTCCTATTTTTTTAAGTGAAAGGAAAGGGAAAACATCTGGAAAGGTTGAAACTTAGCAGAGAGGATGTCATCAAACTCAGTTAAGAATCTCTAGGTTAAATATCCTTTTACCGCTTGTGTCTCAGGCACCCCAAAACGACTCCAATAAATAATTAGCTTTAACTTTAATTCAGAACTGAAACCAAACGACAGAAACCCCTGCAAGTGGGGGAGGGTAATCCAAAATCAGTCAGCACTCCGGCAACGTTGTAAACTGCAGGTTCACTATACTAGTTGGGGATGTTATTACCGTATCACCACACAAGAATGATGATCCACAGCAAGCACACACTCACTCACAAAAAGAGGTGTCTCACTCAAGGGTACCCAGAAGAGACAATCACTTGCCCGGGGTGGCCAAGGGCTCACTCAAGGATATATCCAGCAGAAATAACCACTCACCAAGGAGAAGGCGAGGGTTCTCAGTCCTGAGAAGTCTCCTTAGATGGTGTCCCTGATCTAAGGGGAGGGTTCCAATCACAGACCCGCTGCTCCAATCACCGACCCACTGCTCCAGGGGTGGTCTCTAGTGGTGGCCCCATTTTACAGCCTGGTCAGATCTCTGGCTGTGGTCACTACCAGCACAGTCCAGAAGTTTTTCCGGGCGTGGGCACCTCTTTGGCTGAGGACCCTGTTTGTTGACTGGGGTTCTGCCCCTCCTGCCCCCGCCAGCCGGGGGGAGGTGTACGGGAGGAGACACCGTGTCCCGGGGCGGGGGGATGTGATGGTCGACATTGACCAAGGTGTGTAGGAGAGGACGTCCACAGTGGGGCACAAAAGGTGTTAAAGAGCCATCAGCTGCCTTATTGAAAGCTCCGGATCTTATCGCGGGGGCAGTAGGGGGAGACATGTACCACTGCCACAGCTTGTGTGTCTCTAAAGGATGTGGAATGGTATTGCAAGTGCCTGCCTTTCTATGAGATAGTCAACATATTCAGAGGGGAGATGAATCCAAAGCAGGCTGTCTTCAAAAACTGTTCAATATCATTATGCTGCTTTGGATTTGGGGGGAAAACAAACAAATAAAACCCAAACAATAACCCAAACAAACAAAACCAAACAAAGAAAAACCACATACACACATGCACGAACAAACAAAAACAACAACAACAACAAACAAACAAACAAACAAAAAAATGAAAAAAGAAAAGGTCAGGAAAGGGGTAGAGAAAGGGGAAAAGGAAGAGGAAGTAGAAGGGGACTTCACAGAGCAACTCATTACCTTCCAAAAAACCCAGTCACAGGTTCTGAACCTCTGGCATGAGTTGTATTCACTTGCATTCATGTTGGTGAAGCTTGGATGTGGATCTGAGAAACTGTTTGGTTTGGTCTGGAGGTTGTGAAGTCCTCTTCAGTAGCCCAAATCATCAAATTCTACTGCCAAAATTCTGTTTGTATTCTGGACTAATGGCAGGGGAAAGTTTGACTCCACCTTTTAAGCCTCTGGAAAACTTTTGGGTTTGCTCTAATGTTAATCTTCTTAACTGCTATTGTGGCAGTAAATCAAGTACCCTAAGCAGAAATCAGCGGCACACTCAACAGCAGGTGCTAGTCACAGCTCTAAAAAGATTGTGGCTTATTATTGAGATGATTCACAACAGCATATTCACACTTAGCTTGTAAGCATTTTGAGATGTACACCATCTGTTCCTGTGTGCCTTGTCCACGCTTGAGAAATTACTGTCATAATAATGGTTTTAACAATAATAGATGATTAAATGGGCTAAGCTAGACCTTTCAACAGTGTCAGTCAAAACAACAAAGCCCCAAAGAAAATGCAGCTTTCAGCTCTCTTCATGCCTCAATGATTGCAGGTTGCTGCTCACAGTGGTTCTCAGAATAATAATCGTGCCTGTCACCACATTTGTTCCACCAGTTTTAGATCTCTAACAAGTGGTCTTGTCTTAGACACAAGTCTAAGAGTGTTTAAAAAATTCAGCTAAGCAAGTAGATTTATTTTCAGTTTCCAAGCCTCTTTATCTCATTCACAATTCCAGGTCATGCAGCTTTAGAGCTTCAAAGAAATTGCAGGTTTCAGCCTAGGGACAGTACCATACTATTCACCAGCGTCTGATTTCATTGAGTCTTACATTGTGCAAGAATCACCTTTTGTTGGTGTGTGGATCTTCTAGAAACACTTCTCTCTCCCAGCAGAACTCGACCGTTTTAGAATTAAAATCTTAATTGGACTGACATTTCCTAGGCAACTGTACTTTGGCAGCCCTTGAGTGCAAACAAAAACCCCAAACTTACAAACAACAACAACAAAAAATTTGCATTTAGATAGTGAAATATTTTTTTTCCTTTTTTTGTTTTGTTTTGAAGAGAGTATCAAGCAGTAAACCATGATAAATTTCAATTTTTGAGATAACACCCTCCTGGAATTATACCAACCCTGATCAAATTAGAGGTCTGCCTCTTATTTAAATACATTCTCCCATACGAGGCACAATATGTTCCTTTTTTTCAATTTTATTGTTTGCCTGTAGCATGTAACAACAGAAACAAATCAAATCAGCTCACTTTGTGCCAAATCCAAAGAATGAATTGCTTTCAGTAATACACCCACACTTCCATACTTTAAAAAAGTAAATTGTTGGCCCCATGACTTCTAAAGCTCTAGAACGTTTATTTTATTCATTAAGAAGCAGTCAGCCCTTATAAAGTTACTCAAACTGTATTGACAAAGAAAAAACACAGTTGCTAAATGATGCAGCTGTAAGTGAAATGATTAAATAGACTGATGGTTAAATGCTTTAAAGCTGGCTGTCCCAGAAGGTATGGCTGCTGTACAGGTTTTGAGAGTCAGGGATTCATACCCGCTCTGTAATCACACCTCCACTTGCAGTATAGACATAGACTGAGTTTCATATTCATGCCTGACCTGGTGTCTACAATCTAAACACAACACAAAGTTATCAGGTAAAACAGAAAAGAGCTAATAAAGATTCCTCATGTTGTCAAATAATGGTAGAGAATATGAGTGACGGTCTGAGCTGGGGCAGTTAGCAAAATTGGGAAGAGTTCAGAAATGCAAATTCTGTGATCTCACACCCACAGACTACTCTAGCTGAGCCCCTAAACCAGAAATTACTTTCCTTGAATAGCGATTTTCCTTCCTTAACTAGCTCAGGATTAGGGGAAATGTAAAACATAACAGAATCAGCACAACCTCCTTTCACCCAAAGAGTGTGTTAGGGTCAGCCTAGCTCAGGCTGTGTTCAGACTGAGGATGGTAATTGTCAGCAATCACTACCTGTGGCACCGATACTTAGATAAAAGGGAGCAAAAGCTAAAGGACAATCTCTGGGTAAGTCTCAGACCTCAGTCAATAGAGGCTGCATCTGAACCAGCAGCTTTCTCAGTTTCACTGGGTACTTCTGCACAAGCTTCAGCCCTGTGGCATGTTCTACTTTTCCCAAGCCGCTAGTACATAAGGTAAAGAATTGTTACAGTAGGTGGCTAAAACACATTGTATTTTTTTTTTTTGCTGTACTAAAAGGAAAAAGAGATGAAAAGTGTTCATAGCACGAAGACAGTTCTTTATAGCAATTACTTAATCCTGCAGTTTATTTTCATTTCCTCCACTTATCCTAAAAATAAACCCTGCATTTTTTCTGAAAATTGTGTTCTTGGCATTGCTTATTCTCTTTCCACTATGCTCTAACCTCAGCTCTAACTTTGACTCAGGTCAAATATAATACCTAGAACGTGATTTCTATTTGATGGCTCAGTTTACTTTGCAAATATTAGCAAACTCAGCCCATGCCATTTCCAAAAGTCAGGTACTATTTTAGGAGTAAAGGAAGTTAGTGACAGAGCCTGGAAGAGAAAACTGCTGTCCTCACTTCCAGGCCCCATATCTTAAACAAGAGACAATCCAGGGATTGATTTGTTTTGTTTTCAAAGGGTGGAAGATACATTGTGCTACACAGGAATGAACCTGAAATAAATCACCTTTAATGCCGTTCTTGTAACTGAGGTGAAACTGCATACCAGTGCTAACCAGAAACTGTTCAATAGTATCGTCTGTTCCAGAATTTTTTTATTTTCATTTAATTCTTTCTACAGAAAGAGTTTTGAAGTGATTTCATGTCAAAATGTGGTATTTCATTTCAATTTTCTCATTTGGTTCTCTTCTGATTTTTTTTTTTTTTACACGAAAGTGAATATTTTTAAAATAGATGTTGCCTCAGAAACATAAATTATTAAGATTTAGTAGTTAAACAACCGGTTTTAATACGGACCTTTTGACATTTCAGAATTAATTTGCTTTGGCTTTTTTTTCCAAATGGTATCACCTCACAGTTCATAATTTATGCAAATCAGGGAAACATCATTGCGGAACTGGAATTTCCTTTGAAACACAAATTCTGTTTTTGTGGATACCATGTGCTCATTTAAATTCAAGAGAGTGTTGTGGTCAGGTCCAATAACAAGCTTGTATGTGCTTTGCCTGTTGAGATTCTAAATACATTACTTACAATCATGCACATACTGTCTCCGTTCCAAACAGTCTCTCCTCTGCAGTCTAAAAAGCCTTTATGGCATCCCCAATGAAAAAGAAATAGAGACAAGACAGTAAGAGGTTGAAGACAAGATGGAAAGTGTACGTTTTTTATCTTCCAAGTTAGTGAAACAACTAACTTGTCTTCCACAGGCCAAGTAAGGATTTCCCAGCGGTATGTATCAGGCAAGATATGATCCTATACAAGAATCACTACAGAACTTAATGCACATTCAGGTATCATGTTTCTAGAGGCATATACTAAAACTCTGTAAGTTGTTATCAAGAAAAAGTTTCTTTCTACGTATTTTGGAGACTTCAAGTACAATTGCTTCCAAAAGTTGGATATAAACTTCTATTAATATTAATTCTATTTAACAAATATTGGTACAATTGTTAACTGACAGTGTTTGGTTTTATAAAGATTTGTCAGATGCACATGATTTTAATAAACTTAGAGTATATGCAACGAACCAAGCTAGTACAGGTCTAACCTTAGTTTACAGGTGCTAAAAAAAAATTGAAATGGGGTCCCATTTGGAAAAGTGGTTTCCACTACTCTTATTACTTTATGTGGGAGTTATGTTGTTCCATTCTCTTGCAATTCCTACAAAACTGAAATTTTGAGTACTGTGTCAAAGACTGTGCCAAAATAATAGTTACTAAAAAGGAGGGGAAATCACTTCAGTTTCATATCGGAATGTAATACTGAGTTGGCTAGTACTAAAGGAATACAGCACGTTTGCTCATTCAAAAATCAGGAAATTAACACCAAGGAACACCGACTTATAAAAGAAAATGGCTTGAGAATATGAGTAGTAAATATGGAAATAAACAGGGTTGTCAGCCAGTTGAGACATTTCTGGAAGCAAGTGGGTCAGACAGCACCAAAACATATGGCATCAGTCTTAAGCATGAGGTATTTATAAGAAAGTAAGAGATGAGCTTCACACTACCTCCCATGTTCACCAGGGATCACAGTGTGACTGGAACTGACACACTGATTCTTAACAGTTGGATAATACAGTGCATCAAAGTACAGCAGGTACAGATTATGTGTGGGGAGACTGCAAATCTAAATGGTGTGATTTTTTTCCAACGTGCTGAATGCTCACAGATGTCCTTAGAGTCAATGATATTGAAAACTTGGATCAGAAATTGAAGGCACCTTGCTTTACAGGCAGTAGAGTGGATGCCAGACCCCTAAAAGTTTCTCCGATACTTCTGCTGACATATTTGGAATAGAAGAAATACACAGGGGCTGCTCCCTTGCAGATACCTAAAAAGATTTGCACATGAAACTGTCAGAGATTTTCTGACCAAGTCCATTTTTTCTACAACCATGGTTCCTATGGTTTATTTACTTTTACATCAACAGCTTTAAAAACAGAATGGCTTTTTCTCATTTAAATTCTTATCCAGTGTGGAATTATTGCAAAGCTCATTTTTAAAGGTCATGGTTTATCAGATCACCATTATGTGGACACAGTCAGACATGAGGCATCCATAGAGGCAGCATCACTCAGGAAAGGTGGAGATTTCCTTTTTAATCCCGACTCTGACATGTCATATTAATCCCAGCTAGAAACCAGCTAATGCTCAGGTAGGGTGGAGCAGAAGCCATGAAAATGTACAAACTTGACAGAACCTATGGCTCGAAACAAGATTCATTTTAGAGCTGAAACATTTTTTCCTAAATAAAGCCTAAAAAAGAAAAGTGAGGATCCATGGGATGAGAATAAACAATATTTACTTCCAGCTAGAAGACCACAAACAAAGGCGATTTGTATTCAGGCAGTAAAAAGGAATAAAAGACATTCTAAACAATAAATAAGGAAACAAACATGACTATTACCTTTTTGTTTTGTCCGGTAACATAGCAATAGGCATATCCACCAACTCATCACCTCACAAGATGACTGGTAGCTTGTGTGCCAATTGGAATTTGATAGCTTATACTGTCAGTATAAGTCCCTGTGCAAAAGGTCAACGCTCCTCACAATGCCCTTTAATAACTGGCAGTTTTTGTTCAGATTTTGGGGTACTGAGATGAATATATGAGGGTCTCTTTCAGGTGCCCTCACTTTGAGAGCAGTAAAGCATGAAACAATAACACATTACCAGAAGGCATGCCTGAGGTTTTTGCAAGCAGATCACTAACACAGCCTGGAAGACATGGTGCTTCCCTTTGTAGAACATAGTACTATTGATGGAGATAAAATTCTGGGGTTTTTTGTCTCTGGGTCTCTTTTGTACTCCTATAACACTATTCCTTGGCCTGTCAACACTATTAATAGTGTTCCCATATAAATAACAGAGGCAGATTACCTAAAGATGAAAAATAGTATTCCCATTCAATACAATTTTTTAAGATTTTGCTTCTTTCACTATGGGATCTTAATATTGGCTTTCTCAGAGGCAATCTTAATCTGAAGGATGGTATGAGTGCTTTGAGAGACATCCAGATAATTTCAGCCTCCAGGAGGAAAATTCCTTGATATCCACACAGTGTGAATAAAAAATCTGGGGAAGAGGAGGAGCCCTATTAGAAGAGTTTGATTTTAATAAAAGGATGATGAAGTTAATTAAAGCTTGGTGCCTGTGAGAAAAGAGGAGAAGAGAGCACTTTGGGGTTTTTCCTTTTGCTTTGCTCCAGCTGTTACTATCTCCAAGCCAAACACATGAGCCAAAATGATACAAGCTGGCAGCTTTTTCTAGCAAGGGGATCATCTGTTAAATGGTGAGGTTGGTTTTGTTTTGCCATAAGAAGATGGGGAGTATAGTTTCAAAGTTTTCAGACGGAATTTAGCCAAGTAGTTCTTATTGCTTTTTTAGTCTCTCTTTTCATTTTCCTGCCCATAAATTATACAATGAAATCTCTCTCCCTGAGAGCACCTCTCATGTCTGGAGTTAGTCATCAGTTCCTCCTTTGCCTGTACCAACTTTAACCTCTCTAAGCATTTTGTGAGTTCTGTGTTTTCATTAGTAAGGTGATTATGCATAAAACCCCCCTGTTTGTGTCCTAGAAAATAGGCATTTGTGCATGCAAATTAGCAAATAATTGGCCAGGCCCTTAAATATGTTAAGATCCAAACTACGATACATAATAAATCTTTCAGTATTTCACCTATTATTAATACTTTCCAGGTCATCCACCTTCCAAAGATTCAGACCAGGAGCCTCAAAGAACAGAGTTTAATGCTTGTCTGAAGTCTAGACTAGCCAGACTACTGAATTTGCACTCAGACACAAATTCTCCTATGCATCCTTAGTGACTGTCCGTTGGTTCCCAAACTTGCCTTAATTCTGACGTTAGTCCTCTGGAGAACTAGGTAAGACTAGGTCTCATTCCTGTGGATAGTGACTCTCTATAACAGCCAGGTCAGGTAGCCACATACTGTCACTTTAACTAAATTGTACCACAAACAGGCTAGTGTTACTTGAAAGTTTCAGATTACTCTATATTTAAAATCTGGTTCTCTGAAGCATTGAGAATTTCTTGAAAAAAAAATGAATGTGCTGAGACTTACATGAGAGAAAGAGCATCAGTATATTTTATCTCTTCCTGCGTGTACTTGGCCCCATAAACTGATTTGATGCTAAAAGAAATTCCTGACATCTGTGGATTTGCTTCTGTTCTACTTCAAAATATATAATGTAAATCAGGTCTCTGGTGTGTCCTGCTGTCTCTTCTCTCTTAATGAATATTCCTCTCCATCTGTGCTTTGTTTGACCAAGACAGTTCTACCATAAATTGGAATGCATAGTCAGCACCTCACTTTCCCATGTTTGCCTTTCCTGATGATTCACCTTATTCTTACATACTCAAATCAGAGGAGTTTCAAGTGCTAAGACACTAGCCTATAGCCTACAACAACTGCTAGGAGAAACACTTCCACTGAGCTATACCTTCAGATACAAACCATTAAACTAGCAGCTGTACAACAAACAAATTGATTTGTTTATAGTGGCAACATGTCAGGATATTTAAGGACTGCACAGTGAGGCACCTAATTCAGTCTTGACTAGGAATATTCCCCAAGTTAATAACAGTAAAAAGGAGAATCAAGAATTCCTCTAAATTCTCTTCCTGGAAGTCCTCGGCTCCAATAGAAGTCAACAAAGTGTAGAATAAATCTCAAACTAAGAAGCTGGTTGGAAAAATCTAGAGTGATAAGATGATTCCAAAAAGATGGCAACTGAGAAAGGCAACTTCTTATATATCCAGCTGTAAACAACCCAGCTGGCAGATTAGTTTGCAGTACGATGCAGAAAATCAAGCAGTATCTCAATGCCTCTTTAAATGTCAGAGCTGCTAACATTTGAAAGCAATTAGTGGTGATTTTGCATAGGAAACTAGGAGATACCTTTAACCCCCATAAACTGCCCTGGTATGCGTCAGGTTTCTGTGAGAGGAATAACAAGTCAGTGAGGGTAAAATGGCAAAAAGACAGCCTGTGTACTAAAGTTCTCGAAACATTTGGAGCTCTAAAGAAAGTCACTGAAAGCAGAAAAAGTACTTTGGAGTGCTGAAAAAAAAAACCAAAACACGCCCCCCAAAAAAACCCAAACTAAACCAAACCAAAACACAAACAAACAAAAACCCTAAATTAAACCAAACAAAATACACACAAACACAAAACCCAATCAACAAAAAAACCAAAGAAAAACAAACAAACCCATCACACACAACACCTGGGCAGTATCCCAAGAACACTTAAACAAAAAGTTGTAACAGCTGAAGTACTAGAAGACACAGGTATACATAAGGAAGGCAGTGTCATTTCCACAGAATCTTTACTCTGAGGTTTTTGGATGAACCTCCTAGGTACCCTATGTTTTACTTTCCACTTCTGTGAGACAGAGAGAGAGAGAAATGAGGCATGGATTCTGAAAGGCTTAGTCTCTGAGAGTAAATAAAGCCTGAAAAATAGGACATAATATCAGCAAACCAAACCTATCTCATCAACAGCTGACAGCAAAGCAGACTCAGCTTTCAGCCAGGCCTCCACTTCACCTCACGGATTGAAAGTAACTAAAATTTGAGTGAATTTTCTCTCATTCAGAACATTGCTGAAAACATGGCCCATTCTTGAAAAAGAAAGCAGGGAGGTTCTGGGTGGTTCTTAGGATACCTATTTTTTTGGATGGTGAATGGAAGTCTGAGGTTGTGAGTATAATGAGAGAATAAATGCTATTGTCAGGAACTCGTTGACTTCCACATAAATATTTACAATATATTATTGATCCTATCCCCTTGCTGATTTTACATCAGTGCTCAACCTTTTCAGCAATAAAGCAACCATTTACCTTGAAGTACTGCAAAGTACTCCAGGCAGTTAAATAACTCCCTCCACCAGGTTCTCAGATCATACAACACCAGCAAGGCCAGTAGAGTCATGACAACATTGGATTTGGCTGGTAATCCCTGCCCCAAAGAGCACACAGTGTCATTTCCATGATACAGCAAAAGACTGATCAAGATCAGGACAGAGAAAGTCAGGTGAGACTGTCATGTGTCACAATTATTAATGACCCCTTACTCCTAACATTATCACAGTTGAGACAATTTCACTCCATACCACTCTAATGTGCTACATTGCTAATAATACTATTTGAGAACTGTTGATCCAAAAGCAAGGAGACAACACCCGGTGGTGTAGCTTGTCATTCTGCATTACCTGTTCTTATTTTGACAGCTGTATTAGAGAAATTGCGAGCCTCCTTTTCTCCATATCCTGAGATTTGGATAATTTTCTGTCATAGTTCCAAATGTGTAGGGCTGCAAGATCAAATGGTGCTGCACTCCCACTATCAACACTAATTTTTTGCAAGGTTGCCCTTGACCTTATTATATATAAGGTATATTCAGCTTACTTGAAGGAAGATAAGACAGTTTTATTGCTGTATAGGACTGTATTTACAGACTTCTAGCCATTGATGCTCCAAAGGGCTGTTTCTATTCAGAACACAAAATCCAAAAACAATATTTCAATGCAGGTTATCAACTCACTGGTTACCAACAAAACAAAACAAGATCAACATTGCAATTAACAAGTTATATTCATAGAGGTTATCAGTATCCTGAGCAGAGCAAATAAGGAAGCAGGTACAGCTCTACTTCATTCCAAGGATTTCTTCCCTACATGCAGCTGAAGCAGCTAACGACAGTCACTGCAGACTGATGGCACTAACAACATTTTTTAAAGTCTTCGAGTAAACAGTACTCAAAGGTAACAAAAGAGACAGTAGTCTATGTGATAAGAGAGCAGTGCTATCAACCTGAAAGCGTTCAAGTTCCAGAGCTGGAGTGCTATATATGGAGTGGTTAAAACACCAACTAAAGAAACAGAGTATGGCACAAGGACCCAGAGTCAGTTATAAGGATTCAGAGTAGGGTATTTGCTTGTTCTGTGACCTTGTGCTTCTCACCCTTTCCTTGTCATTATCTATTTTGGGATAAGCATTGTCTTTCACTATCTCTTCACACCAGTGAGCACCAAGCACAAAGGTGCTCCTCTTTCACATGTGGCCTCTTAACACCAACATAAGAACTACGAAGTTTCGAGTTTTCTTGTAGGTCCTGCGTCCAAATCAGAAATGTATCAGCGAAAGTTGTAAGAAAAGCCTGCCCTGACATTGTTCACTATGTGTGTTTTCTGGAGAAAGAAACAAAGATATCACTCATGTATCTTTCGTCAATGCCAAATTCCCTTGCACTAAATTAATAACATATTGTTTCAAGACAGCGTGAATAACGAGATGGAGATTTTTAGATATAAATGGAAGTCTAGTAGTTATTTTTATGCTCAGCAAATGTAATAATCATCTATTTCAAAGATGAAGTGAAGTGACTGACCACCCATTGAAAGCAGTGTAATTGATCCATGTGATGAAAGATGTAATGGGGGGAAGACTTCAACAGTGATGAAAGAGGAAGAGTCTAAGCAGCAAACATGAAACTAGCAGAAGAAACACAAAGTCAGAACATTATTCAGATTACTCTGATCAGGTTTGTAAATGAATCCATATATTTAAAGGATGGTGTACATAAATTCTTTTTATTTTATATTGCTTTGGAAATGAAACAACTAAGAACTGAAAAAAAAATATAAATTCCATCCACTGCTGGTAGCTGAAGCATTTAATCAATGTTTTACTAATATTCCCACCCAATCTAAACTCAGTTTGACTTTTCATTGTGAAATCAATAGAACACTTTTAACCTCTAATACTGACTCTCTTCCTGGAATGAAATATGTGGAGATACAACTATGGCTGGGATTTTACTTTTCAAATTATGGTCTGTTTTTTAAACACTAGAAGGTTTTAAGTTTGTACTAGTGGCCAAAGACAAGGGCAGGACAAAACCACATAACGGAATACATTATTTGGAACCTGGGCTGTCTATGAGTGTTGTCCCATAATCTTGACTTATAACAATATTATAAAATTTTTCAAAATCTTTGGAGTTCAATTAGGCTCACCTCTGTCTCACCATATGTGAAGAGCCTTTCTGGTTAATACTGTCGATGGAAGACGGATATTCCTTCTCCTCACTTCTCTGCATTATGGGGAATGTTGGTTTGATTTTTTGTTTGTTTGTTTTTTTTAATACTTTGACTAAGTATTTTGGTTCTTTGCACAAATGATCCCAAACCCCAGAGGTAAAAAGCTCCAGAGCCAGCAGTGTGGAATGCACTAATTCAAGGCAATTTGCTTTCAGATAATTATTAAGTCTGGACAAACGCAAATAACAGGAATTGAAAGCTCTTTTTCACCTTCCTACCTTGATTTCCCTCAGAGTATTTACTGGCTGCATCACTTTCCAGGTACCATCTCTTGTACTTGACTAAACTATTAACAAATCTTTTAATCCTTTGGATGTTTAAACTCCTTCCCAAAGTTATTACAACATGAAAATCCTAGACTGGTTTTCCTGTTATGCTACAACTTGCATTTCCAATCAAACTGTCAGCTGATCTCGTGAGTTAATAAAAGGGTATGAAATTAATAGATTATTTTCATTTATTATGAATTCTTCCTTGTGACCTGCCTGATTGAGTCTAGGGTGACTGAAAACTGCTACCACTTTGAAAATTATCTTGCTGTTTGCCATGTGAAGGCAAAGCCTACAAGATTCTTCAAGGCGAAGTTTATGATGTTGGGCTGATTCCAGTTCATAAAAAAATCCTTCATCTGGGATGTTCTCTGGCCATTGAAGTTGAGAGAGTTGCAGGAGTATCCTTGCTGTCGTCCTGCCCTCATAATGTTTGGGGTTTTTTTGGTTGGCTGGTTGTTTTTTTGTTTGTTTGTTTTTGTTTGGTTGGTTGTTTTTTTTCCCAAAAGAAACATGTAAAGATAGAGACCCTGAACTTAGGAGCTGGGAAATAGTCCTGCATCCTGCAGTTTAGATGTAAGCTGGCTAAGCCAGTTTGATATGTAATAGCAATCCCAGCAGTGAGTCACCAGCTAGTTTTGAAACAGAACCTTAAAGAAGATCATGTGGTTTGGAATAAGAAAGAATGCTCAGTGTTACTTCTGTTCATTACATTTATGTTAGAGTGTATATGGTATCTACACAGGGACACTGAGGTCATCAGTGTGGTTCAAAGTCTAGCATGAAAGGCATAAGTCCTCAGTGCTTGACCTGAAGGAGCATCTCAATTGAATGCACTAATAGCAGGCTTTTGTAATTCACTAGGCAACCTTTTGGAAACAAACCAAATCACCTGCACAGAATCAGAGAAGCAAAAAAGCTCTACTGAGGCATTTGTACCTGGGTATGCAGGCTCACGGGTTTTGCTCTAAAGATTCAGATTTAATGGAGAATTAACTATGCCCACTCTAAGGGACAGAACTTGGATCGTTGTGGTTTCTTCAATGTTTAGGTCCTTTAGGAAAGGTTTGCCCTCCCTGGTCAGACTAGCACCCCACAGGAACTGTACATTCTGCCTTTCACAAGGTGGAATATAAGAGATCTTCAGACTTTACATGAAGAACAGCAGTAGGTGCTCTGCTCCTACAATATCCTGCAGCACTTTTCTCATCCTACAACTAAATCTGTTCTCAATTAATGGTCAGATATTTTTTTTGTCAGAAGTAGTGGATTGTGGCCACTGAACCCCTTTGTCAGAATGCGGAGTTCTTGTGGAACATGTGGAGCCCATTTGCAGCAACGTCCATGCAGCCATGATAAATAGGTAATTTTTCATCAACAGAGATGAGCCTCTAAAGGTTTCTCTCCACAAAACTTTAGAGTTAGCCACTCCATTAATTAACCAGAAAGAGTTAACATAGTTTATTCTCTGAAGAAGTAAGAGAATGCGAAACAGCTGTAACCTTCTTTATCAAGATGCACATCTGCTCAACCCAATGTTCTTAGAAGAACATGCTTTAATCTCTTGGTGGGTTTTATGATCTTACTACAGGCTGAGCTATAACACCATGGGCTATAACTTCTATGTCCTCCACTGGCAGAAACCACTGCTTCAGCAACCAAACCCTTGTTTTTATTCCCATTGCATGTATCTTGTGCCTGTAAAGCGAACACGGGGTAGAGATCAGACACTAATCTCGCAAGTTAAGAAACTTAAGAAGCTCTGCCACTAATTTACCTCAGGCAAGTCATGCTTGTTCCTTAGCCACTCTTGTCACTACTCTCATAAAAGTCAGCTTCTGTGTCACAAAGCTGACAGCAAGCCTGCCCAGCACTCCAAGCTCACACGATCAGGCTGTGAATGACTGGAAAAATGACACTTTGAGTTCATTAAACTTTGGTCAGAACTATTTAGCTCCCACCTTCTGTATCTATGAGCAAGGACAGATTTAAACTGACATAAACAGTTCTATTTTTTAGTATCATTTAACTTATGACACATTAACATGTGCTTTACATGTGTGGCCCTTACTTAACATGAATAATTCCATCAACTTAATGACACAGGGAAGGGGAAGACGTCCACATGCAACCCGCTGCTTGTTTTTTAACAGTCGCACATACCTAGTATTTTAGGAAGTAAACTGATTTTGCATGCTTCTTCTGGAAAAGATCTGTCTGTGTTTATTTATCACTGCCATAAGTAATGTGTTCCTTTTCAGTCCAAATCCTATTTATACAAGCATGAAAAACAGACACACACGTAAAGAAAGATTAGAAGTTCACATTTTTGAGTTATCAGGAGGTCTTATTACAGCTGACAGAAAGCCTGGAAACTGACAGCTAGGAGCTGACACTCCATGTATCATGTTCTGTCAGGTTTTATTTCATCTGTGTGTGTCATGTGCGTGTATGGGAGTGTGACTTTTCTGGCCTTCTTTAATGCTAATTTTAAAAAATTACTTGTATGCTGGAACAAACTTGAGAGACAAGAACGTTAACACAAACAGACAGTGTCCTTATAAACACTAAAGGCAACACTAGCAGGCACCATCCACTGTAATTATCTTGACATGGTGCTGTGCCTCTGTCTTCCAGAGCTACTTAATGTGACCTTTTTAATGACAGTGCCAAAGGTGCATCATACTCTACTCCACTGGCACGGTGCCGTTCTGCCTCCATCCCACCCCACTTTGGGTAAGGTGGCTGTTTCAGAACAGGCTGGTCACAGACCACGGGAGCCGCCAAAAAATTATTCGACCTCAGAATGCTCCACAAATATTAATTAATCAGAGGAACCTCTAATGATAAAGGGATTGTTTTGAACAGGTCCACAGTGCTGCCGTGTCAGTACAATTCCTCTCCCAATGGGAGACCAGGCTCCACAGGGAAGGTAGATTTCTCATGGGCAGGGTGGGAGCTGCAAGAGCAGGGGATAAGCCCAGTGCTGCCTCCTCTGGCAAGAGGACTCCTGTTCTAAGGAGTATGAATGACCTACAATCTTACTGAGTGAAGCCCTAGTGGCCAAGGGCTCACACACACCGTTAATGGTAAAACAGCCAACGAACAATGAAGAAATTACTGCTTGAGAATATCCCTACTGCCAAGGGCGATGCAGCCTCCTAGCAATGACGCTCTTTTTTGTGTCTTGTTAGGCACTTAACATCAGGCTGCCTGGGTATTTGTGGGTAGGAAGATTTAACTAAAGCATAGATTTAAGGGTGAATAAAGCAGAAGAGGATTGACTTGAAGTGATTTAATGTATCTACTTATTCGTTCTTATTCTTTTTTCCAGTCTGCTGAGCTTTTCCTGATATTCTCAGGTTTAGAATTGAAAACAAGGTGGGACTTAAACTGTTTCACCAGTGCTGTACAGCAAATAGCATAAAAGGATTGATCTACAAATTCAGCTTACCCTTTCCTTCTCCCTTTTCCTCCAAACACATTGATTCTTAATGCCATTGTGTTTCATTACAAAGTAAGTTAACTTGTTTTTGTGGCCACCTCTAGGATTTTTTCAGCCTTATTCTTTTTCACTCATCTGTCTCCTCTTGAATAGCATGGAATTGAAGCATTGTTCTCCAGATAATTTAGTTTGCATGCTATTTTCTGCCCGTGTTTTAACCTGTAGATCTTTTTTTTTATTAGTATTGTACCTGATCCCTGACTGGCATTTATAATATTTTCCAATACACTTTCACATACTAATTAAGATGTGAGGGATGTCTTTTCACTTTTCCTAGGCAGCACAGAAGTGGCCTTGGAATTAGATATGACAAATGGCACACAAGAGTACGATCTCAGTAACAAAGCACCAGTAACAAAGATCCTGCTTTCAGATAACACTTCTTGTACATCTGTAAGTATCTGCATCTTCTTTCATTTTTCCAAAGAGCAATGTCCACTACACAAAGGACACTGTGATACTTTAAATGTTCTTAGGTTCATGCATGTCAGCATTCTTTACGTAGTGTTTAAAATCTCTTCATCCTCCTCAGAGCTTTCCTGAAGTCTGGCCTAAGGTACCTGGAAATGATACTTTTTTGGATCCTGACTCCCAGAAACTATTTAAAGGCATCGTAATTGCCTCGCAATCTGAGAGACTTACCCATCACACTATGGGAAGCAAAAAAGTGGCTGAAGTCCTGCCAGAGAACCTAATAAGTCTTGCTCTGGCTCTTATGGTGTTACAGTGGAACTAGCAACATGGAAAGCAAGGTGTGCAAGTAGTCTATATGCAGGGGATACAGTCAATTTAGCAGATACTTGATGAATATGGAGGTTGAGTATAAAGGAGGCATAAATGACTACCATGTATAAATATCTTCAAAACAAAATTCACAATTGTATTTTCAGTATGGATTTCCCGTGTTATCTAAACAAAAACAAAACAAAATGCAAAAAAGAACAATGCAAAAGCAACTTGCAAAATAAAGTCTACTCTTGACTAGAAAGAAGGTGATAAAATATCTTTATGTCTACTTTTCAAGACTGCAAATTAATAGAACTTTCTAATAATTCAAAGACTGAAGTAGCTGAGTGATTTCAGTAATGTATTTTTTAGCCATTTTTCCACTTCCTCTGTTTGTAACTTATCCTTGAGGAAATCACTATTTTCTTGAATATGTCATTCATTTAAAATTACTGCTCCATTCTATTGCTTGCATGTACCTCATATTATGTTTTTGTTCTTGCACTGGATGAATACCAGTCTTGGATTCATATTTTATCTCCCCATAAAGTTCATTATTGTTTACTTAATTAAAAGGGTCTTCAGAAATATTACTTTTTCTCAACTACCTATTTTTTAAGAGGAATGCAAATCCAAATAGACTCTCTGATCAAATTCACTTAAAATATTAATCTATTTTCCTGGAATTAACATTTTTTCAGGGTTTTCAAAAATATTTTATTACAATACAAAGAGTAAGCAGTGCATTTTTTTATATTTCATGGGTGAAATATTGATGTTAAATGATTTTACTGAAATTATTATTATTCAGTGATATCTAATGTTTTTTAGTCTAGCATATAGTGTATAACGTAGTGCATCCTGTACCTGAAGAAGGTTTCAAGGGACGCCTATACAATTTTGTGAAGATCCTTGAAATCATCTCATGTAGGTTACAGAAAAAGTCAGGGCTAACTATTGTTTCTTTATCTGCTATCTTTAATCCAGGAACAGAAATGTGATTGCAAAACAGTGGCCTATTTCTTTCAGTTCAATTCTTTTAGCATCTTCCTTGTTACCTACATCTTGCTCTTTTGTCATGGTCAGTGGCATAAAGCTGGTCTGAATGGTGCTTTAGATCAAGTGGCATCTCTATGCTGTGATAGAGCTGTGGCTGAAAATTCTCATTTATGAAAATCTTTCTGATTTCTAAGTGTGTCCTTGTTCACATCTGAAATGAAAATGAAACCTTTCGTAAGTCATTGGTTGTTCTTTGTTTGCTTTTTAAAAACAGGGAAGTTGTATCAAGGTTTCCAGTTCCAAATGGGAAGTTTCAGGTCTGATTTGAGAAGAGTTGTCAAAACATCCAGAGGTGGGTCACCTAGTAGCTGACATGCCCTGCTGAAGACATGAGATCAATTCCAGACTTCCTTCTTCCTGAATCAAAGCATCATTAAACCTAGTTAACATTTGAAACTGGGTCCCTTGTCTCTCATAAACATTTTTAACTGCCAGGTGCAGAGCAGGCAATTCACTTTTAATAAGAATAATTTTAGGAAACTTTATTCAAGAAAAAGCAAAATACAAGGCAAACCAGACACTGCACTCAAACAGAGCAACTAGGAACTATGGTATTGCACTGTTTCAGTTCCCTGAGCAAAGAAAGATATAAGGTATCTTCTGCAAGATGCTGGAGAAGTCACACATTTGCGAGCTCTGTAAAACACAGCCAAAATCTACTGAACATTTTCAGAGTGATGGACCTGGATCAGACAGGATGAAAATTCACTATTTTCAGAGGTCTTGTGTGAAGATATGAACATCTCTCTTTTTCTTGCTCTCTCTCCTTTTATCTCCTAAGAAGGTGCAAAAAATCTTTGATGTTTGGCTTCAAAATGGAGATGAAACTTTAAAAATAGCTAAGAAATATAAGAGAACATAGACTGTAGGTCACTCTGTGGATTTTTTTTTTTTTTTAGTCAAAACAAAAGTAGAAAGCTCAAAAATGAACATGTTTACCATTCTGGCACTAGTGTGATGTGTTTGGGGGCTAGCAAAGAACATAGCCTTCTTCTAGAGATCAGTTTTGTGTCCTGGCATAACTCACCCCATTCACCTAAGGTTAATTAGTGTTGGGGTTTTCTGTTGTTGTTGTTGTTTTGGTGTGGGTTTTTTTTGTTTTGTTTTGTGACAGGGTTTTTTTGTTGTTGTTGTTTTGTGGTGTGTGTTTGTTTGTGTTCTTGTGGGTTTGGTTTGTTTTTTGTTTTTCTTTGTCTTAAGTGAACAGCAATGTGAATGTGTTGATCTTCACTTGGAAAGGAAAATTACACTTTCTACCTGATTGTTTTAATACTTCTCCCTCTGCTGGCCCTCGCTCAGCTTTCAGCAGTATCTTATCTTTTTATTTTGTGTGAACCAGCCATTGGAAGAGCTTCTCTCTATCTGGGGAGAACTGTTAAAAGCATGAATTTCTTTGCACAGCTGTGTGGTCAGTGGTGCACGATGATTCGTAAATCCCCAAAGCAGACCCACGCAGGCTATTGCTTTAGTACAAAGTCCTGTAGAAAAAAGTCACATGGCAGAACACTCACAGGGAGGCACAAATAGTACTCAGAGAATCTGCAGTGTAACAAGTTCAAGTAAAAAAGGTCATGTTGCTTCAAGAAAGATGTGTAAACCTCTCTCACAAAGTAATAAGCTGCGCTTTTGAGCGTCCTGGGATTTCATGGCGATTTGACTAGTAATGCTCAGAAACGTTTCCAAAAAATCAACTTCTGCCAGAAAAATGCCAGTCCATCAAAAGTGAAACGTCTTGCAGAAATACATCAATTTGAACAACTCTGCTAACAAAACTCAACAGTTCTCTGCCTCTTCTTCGCTCACCCAGCCAGCTTCTCAGATGCTCCCTGAAGGACTGCCACACAGCTCAGATCTCCACAGCTTTTAAACTCCCAGGATATCTGCATCCCAGAATTGCTGCCCACCTTTTATGCTCAGGAAACTTGTTTTCGTAAGCAGAGAGAGTAACTTATTGGACACGGTTTCCAGACTTGCCACCGCAGCATTCAGAGCCTGAGTCTGGGATGGGCTCCTGGTGACCCTGCAACCCAGCATCTTGCATGAAGTACAAGGAACCCAGTGTCTCCATTGCTCAGCCTGGCTACCAGCCTAGGGCTAGTGGCCTCACAGGGCCCTGGCTATGTGGTCACAGCAGCTTGGGAAGACAATTACCCTGAAATTACAGTAGTCATCTGTCTGTATGGCTTTATGTTGGATCACCATGAAACCGGCCTGAAATAGTCTCACTTTGAGTCAGTAGGTTTCAAGAATTCAGAGAAGTTGATTTTATTTTAGGAATATCACTTTGCAATATTTCTGAAACAAAGCACTTCAGAGTGTGATTTTAACAAACATCTAAATTTTTAGTCTTTCTTTCTGAACACAAAAGGGTTTCAAACAATGCAAAATGTATGAAAAATGGGAAAGTAGTTTTCTGACCTACTATAGTCTTTTCTAAAGTGATTGCTCAGTAGGTTGTAGAAATAATGGGTTACTTTACTGCTTTATTGTGACTTCCCAGCCCACTGGCAATTGCTAAGGGAATTAAAACTCATATCAGCCTTAAAGAGAATGAATGAATGCAAATAAATGCCCCTACTACAAACAGAAGATCCGTTTCCCTTATATCAGTGAGACTGTCCTAAGGCAGTCCCCAGCCACTGATCATGCAAGATGAAGATGTGACTTGCATCAGCTCCCAGAGAAGTACACAGTGATGGTAACAGACAGGAAATTCAGGGTTTGTGTGTTATCTTCCTGGAAAACTATGTAAAGGCCATGGAGGAAAAACAAAGATAGCTCTAATGATAGATATCTCACGACAAAGTCTCAGGTGGTTTTTCAGAAATAAAGATAGATCTATTTTGCCTACTTTACTAATACTTGGTCTAAAAATATGATGTGTTCTTTGAATTGTGTGTGATCCTCCCTCATTAACTTTCAATCCTTTCCTTTGTGCAAAGGAGAACACCTTTCCTCCTGGTCTGTAAAAAAAAGAATAAAATTCCAGCAGAATCAACAGAATCAGAAAAATTGGGAACAATCTGGTCACCACATAATACTAGGACCACCTCAGAAGGATACTCTTTAATTGTTACTGACTAGGCAAAATATTCTGCCTCTGTTCAGCCCGTTTCCTACCATCCATATCAAAAAAGTGTATGACGTTACTAAATAAAAAGCTGGTTTACATTCTCAGCATTAGCACCAGAGACAGAACTGTAGAGACTTCAAGAGCTTTACCCATCAGACCAGATTCAAGGATGTCCCTGGTATAAGGGATGCTGAAGGAGAAAGGAAAAGTGGTAGCTTTTCCCCGTGAAATCTATTCTCCACTTGAATAAGCCTTGTGTAGAGAAAGTTGAAAGTAGACAGGAAACTTGATCTGCAACCCTGCCACAGATCACTACCTCTTCTTAAAGCTGCACGCATGCTTCACAGTAGCCCCTGCATCAACCATACTGCAAAGTTTGTGTTTCTAATGGGAAAGGCAAGACAAAGAGCAGTCAAGTGTTCACAGGAATCCTTTCAGAATTATTTGAAAAGTGTCTAGACTAGACCAATCACCTGAAGAGTTTCTGGTTTCATTTCTGATGATATCACATTGTTTTATTTTTATAACTGCTAACCCTTGAGGAAAAGGCACACCAGTTCTACAACAGTGCATATATATCACTGCTGAATCCCTTTCTTCCTCCACCAATAACGCATCCCCAAATTTTCTGAACCACTCACTGTGTCTTTGAATTTCAGATTTAGGTTTCAGAACATGGAATAGAATGTGAACCATTTATAAGTACAGAGGGAACACAGTGCAGATATTGATTACCTATCAAGGTTCTACAACATTCTGCTGAATTCAAGTCAAGGACAGAGAAATGGGTTTGGCTGAAATAGGATTTCTCACTTGTGCCTTTTATCTTTTTCCTAGCTAGCAAAGCTTTGCTCCCCAAATTACTTTGCATTAGCTACTTCCCTCACAGTCTTTCATTGTGCTCAACTTCAGCATAGCCCTGATATTTTCAGGTTTAATTTGCAAAAATACAGAGGGAAACTGCCAGGAAGAACTGCATTAGGCTATAGATGAGTAGAAAACCCAGATGAAAAGAATCTGTCAAAAAGTGCTTAAAATGTCATTGACATTTTTGTCAACATTGTGAATCACTGTCTCCAGAAAAGGATTATTTCTTACCAGAAGATATGATTTTTTATTTTTTTTTTTTAGTAGATGAACTTCTGACATTCAGAATAGCTTTATTTAAGTGCACTGTCCACACAGGATTTGAATAGAGGTTCTTAATATACCTGGAGCCTCTTCAGACCTAGAGTGTGGGTCTGAATACCATAACTTGAACCCCTCTCTGCTCACCTGAAAAACCGACATCATTCTTATCATCATTATACACTATTTTGTAACTGATAGGAAACAGCTGTTTAATTTCAAAGCACATTATTATTACTTGAAACTTGGAGCCTTCACAAGTTTGTCATTTGTGAGAGATGCCAAAGGATATTACAATAGTTATGCATTGATAACTATCATTCAAATGCTCAAGAACAACCAAGCCCATCATGGCAATGTGTGGGAACACAGTCTCTGCCTAGGTGTACAGTCCATAAAAAAAAGACAAGCTGAACCAGAAACTTCAGCTGTAATAAAGCAAGTAGCTCCTTCTGACAAACAGAATACAAATATTTCACCAGTGTTTATGAGGGATTTTTAAGTAAAGTTCGTATTGCCACAGAGCAGTGAACATAACAATAGTAATATACATACTATACATACAGAATCATAGAATTACAGAATTGTTTAGGTTGAAAAAGACCTCTAAGATCATCAAGTCCAACTGTTAACCTAGCACCACCAAGTCCCTAAGCACCACATCTACACATCTTTTAAGCACCTCCAGGGATGGTGACTCAACCACTTCCCTGGACAGCCTGTCCCAATGCCTGACAACCCTTTCTGTGAAGAATTTTTTACTAATATCCCATCTAAACCTCCCCTAGTGCAACTTCAGGCCATCTCGTCTTGTCCTATCACTTGCTACTTTGGAGAAGAGACCAACACCCTCCGTGCTACAACCTCCTTTCAGGTAGTTGTAGACAGCAATAAAGTCTCTCCTTAGCCTCATTTTCTCCAGGCTGAACAGCCTGTCACGGAGGCACCCGAAAATAAGTTTTGGCGGACAACAAGGTCCAAAAAAAAACTTTATTCTGGCCAGAAAAGTACCGCCGATAAACTGATTGGAAATGGGGTTTATACAATTAACTAACACTCCAATAACATAAGATATAGGTTCGGGTATCAGGTTAGGAGATTATTTGGGATGCAGCGAAATAAAAATAATGGAGATCCACAGCATACGTACACATACTCACAAGAAAACAAACTGGAGCCCTCTCTGCCCCGTTTACCCACAAGGAAGAAATGGTAACCTATTGTGGTCAGGACTTACACCTGACTGCCTGGCAAGGAACTTATACCTTGCCTATCTCAGGCAAGGAATTATTAAAGTATATATTCAGTAATTTATCACCCACCACCCACAGAGGTGAGGTGCTCCCAATCTGGGGAATTACCTCCGACAGCTTCTCTATCTAAGGGGAGGGACTCCAGCAGCATGGCAGACCCGCAGCTCCGAGAAGACCACACAAAGGGGTCTTCGGCAGGAACCCCATTTATAGTCTGCTCAGATGTGGCTGTGGACATTCCAGAAGCTTCTTGGCTTCTCTGTGCACCCCCCCCCACGACTGTGGGCATTCGAGAAGCTTCTCAGCTTCTCTGGGCTGTGGGCAGGCTTGGCCCCTCCACTGCTGACGACCCTGCCCATCGGCCCTGGGTCTCCATGAAGAGAGCCATTAACTGTCCATCGAAGGCCCCAGTTCTGAGAGGGGGATGTGCAACTGCCACACCGGTCTCAGGGCGTGGGGGGGAATGTGCAACTGCCACACAACCCCAGTTCCTCATCAGACTTGGGCTCCAGAGCCTTCACCAGCTTTGTTGCCCTTCTCCGAACTCTCTCCAGCACCTCAATGCCTTTCTTGTAGTGAGGGGCCCAAAACTGAACACATTATTCAAGGCAGGGCATCACCAGTGCCGAGTACAGGGAGACAGTCACCGCCCTAGTCCTGCTGGCTTAGTATTTCTGATACAAGCCAGGATGCTATTGACCTTTTTGGCCACCTGGACACACTGCTGGCTCATGGTCAGCCACCTGTTATCAACAGTCCCAGGTCCTTTTCCACTGGGCAGCTTTCCAGGCACTACTCCCTAAGCCTTTAGCATTGTCTGGGGCTGTTGTGACCCAAGTGCAGGACCTCACACTTGGCCTTGTTGAACCTCATACAAGTGGGCTCAGCCAAACAATCCAGCCAGTCCAGAGCCCTCTGTAGAGCCTTCCTACCCTTCAGCAAATCCACACTCCTGCCCGACTTAGTGTCATTTGCAAACTTACTGAGGGTGCACTCAATTTATACGGTCTTAATGATAGCAGTTTCATTATTTATTAATTTCTCATATACAGCAGAAGTTACATAATTTCTTCTTCCACCTTGTCACTAAAGGTGACAGTGCCCTAATGGAATTGACTTGTTCAGTCAGGTGGCAAAACGTTAATTAGTTTTCATAAAAGATTAATCCATTGAATTCTAAGTGACTAAATTTATTCCAGGGTGCTGAAAAAAACTCACTGTGATATGCTTTGAAGTAGTAAGTCATGTCTGTGGAAAACTCCACGAAGTAAGATCATGATTTCCTTGGCATACTATTCCATATGTCTCACGGTAGCTAAAAGGTTAAAACACAAGGAAGTATCACAGGGAGAAAAGGGTGAGATGCTACTGTTTTGGTGCAATTTGAGCAGAATCTGCATTTGTACGGATAATTATCATCAAAATCTAATCCAACAGTTTTCCTGAACTCTTAGTCTCTGTCATGGTGGTGTTTCTGCTGACCATAATTTAAAAGCAATTACAGCCTGACTCAGAGAAAGAGGCTGCAAAAAATAAACTAATATGGAAAAATAAAAAAAGTTGATAGCAATTAATAAAACTCAGATATTAGCAACTACAGAAGATTGATACGGGGAGGAAAAGGATATGAACGGAATAATCTGTAGCCTGAGAAAATTAGCAGATAAGAAAGAACTTTTAGCAACAAAAAGAACATGAGCTNAAAACAAAACCCAAAACCAAACACTGGTAAAAAGGTGCATGGGATGTATGCATTCAGTAAATATTTCTGTTCTCTGCTTGGAAAGAACAGGTAATATATTTTCATCACCTGAATGACTTTCAATACCTTCCTTTCTGCCCAAAGCGCAAGAGGATGTAAAGACGGCTACTACTACTAAATGCATTTAAATCAGCAGACCTGTATAGTTAGTATGCACAGGTTTTGAAAACTAAGAAATTGTCTTTGATGTAAATGTTGATTTTCAATGAATCTTGGCAAAACAGATTTCCAGAGGATACTTGAACCAAATGACCTGAGTCATTGCTAGTCTGACACTGATCTCAAATACAACCTGATACAAGACTGATACAGGTCTAGATTAAAACAGAATTAAAGGAGGTGATTATAATTAAATCTAAGCAATATGAGCTTATAAAGGCAGATCCTGTCAAGATAACATCAGAACTTTGAAAAGAACAAAAGCTCACAAATACAGCAGATAAGATGTATTTCAATTTTATTTCAAAAGGTATAATATATGGAAGTTATAAAATCAAATTACTGCTATATAAAATCAAGAAGGTCTATATTACAGGAATTAAGAGCTGGCTAATTGGCAAGCTTCAAGATGTAACTGTGAATCACATTTATGTAGAAGACCAGCAATCAGTGCCATCCAGTTGAGACACATTCTTTTTCCTAAGTTATCTGCCTGATGTAGTTGCAGACTCCGAAAGCCTTATGATTATGGAGATGGGAGTAAACTGAGGTAAGAACCATTTTATATGTACCCTATTCCTTATAAGATTTCCTTAAACATTTTATGCTAGCCACTGTTGGAAATGCGGCCTGCACTAATGTAGTAATTTATTTTTTTAACTAGTGCCTCAGAAGTAAACACAAAATTATTAATCCTCAGTTTTTCAGATAACACAAATGTTAGGGAAGTGAAATAAAACTGAATAAAATAGCTAATTAGACCACTGCACATATAAAGAGGTCAAGCAGAAGCAGAGAAGTTGCATTGCCTCTATCTGTGCTAAGCAGCCTCATAGCACTGCCTGCAAGACCATGTTCAGCTCTGGGGTCTGTAAGAGTTTAGGTTATGGAAGAATTGGAGAAAGCTCATAGATTAACCTTGCAAATGGTTACAGAAATGAAAACATACCCTTCTAAAAGAGTTTCCAAGAGCTCATGTGGAGGTCTACTGCATAGCAGTCTGTAAATATCTTCTTACGGGGACTGCAGGGAAAGTGGGACTATATGATTTGAAAGTCTATTTTAAACAATAGGTTATCTGAAAACAGGTTAAATTTTGTGGAGGCTGTTGTAGACTTCCCACCTCTGTCATTTTTTTAATTAATATGATATAAATTATGCTAGTTTTCTTCAACTTTGTGTCATGATTCCACAAGACTGTAGAAAAATGAAAGATAAGTTTAAGAAAGAAATGGTATGAAGTATTTAAGCTTAATAGATCCCACCTATTTCCGTAGGGGTTGCATGAAGACTGGTGATCAAAAAGGGAGTTAACCTTTCAAAGCATTAGGGAAATAAACAATTAACTCCAGAAATCCTCAAGGTATGAGATCAGGTGAGATAATCATAATGTCCTTTCAGCTCTTCTAATTTGTTTATCTATTAATTACACCTATGTAAGTGGGAATTTGATCGCTCCAAAGTGCCAAGCTATGAGCTTAATTTACCTAGCCTGCATGGACTTATTGTGCCAGATGTACACTAAAGTGAAGTTAAAGATTTAAATGTATGTTAGTGATCCAGCATTCAGGTCAACAAAGGGCAGCTAAGTAATACAACAGCTATGATACAGACATTTTTGCAGGTATGAGTCAGGCTTTATTACAACTGAGGATCTGCTGCTCAGTTTGAAGTCTGCACGGGCCAATACCTTCTGTTGTCATAACTATGGTAGAGGTTGTAACATAATCAAAAATGGCTTCTACAAGTTTAAAGTGCTCTCTAATGTTTATCTAAGTCTTTTGGACTGCATTCTAGGCCCTGTGTTGCTGCAGAAAGTAGTGATGTTCTTTGAAATGGATGTGCTCATTATAAAACCATCAGTTTAGCAGCAATGGCTCAAATATGTATGGTGACACTGGGATTATATATTTAGTCTAATCATCCAATAAGAAAGAAAGAAACAATGGATAGGGATTTATCTGGAGGATGAAGAACATAGCAAGTATTAATTTTAATAATTCAACATTTGTTTTACTATTTCTTAAATAACTACTTAGCATTTATACTACTGTTTATTACCATCTAATCTGCAAGGGATACTCAGTCCTCTGTTCTTCATACTATAGCAAGAAGTTACTCCCTTTGCTCCTTTAAAGTAAGATTAGTGTAGTAAAACAAGCAAGAGAGACAAAATACTCAGTCTCCCATTATCTTGTCCATTTGTGTGTTTTCTTCATGGCATCTCTACAAATGCTCTAAAAAAATGCCAGGTAAAGTACTGATGACTACTGAAAATACACTACAGACCCTGCTCCCCTATACTTTATCTTCTTGACCTTCTCTTTTTCTCCTTCTCAAAAAAATGAAATACAGATTAATTTAGCTGGTGAAATGCCGCGTTACCACTCACACTGCTATATCTGCTCAAAATGGAAAGAAACCAAAAATAAAATACTAATATCTGCATTTCCTACCAAAACAAGTTTGAATTGCTTCCAGATTTACACAAACCTTAAGGCAATCCCTCACATTCCATGGTGGTCAGGTTAGCAAGGAGTGGAGCGTGCCTGGAGGGTAGGAGCCTGGCTGGACTTGTAAGGATTCTTGCATTGGAGCAGGAAATCAACCTACAAGGAAGATGGCTTTCAATATTCCCATTTCTGGAAAAACGGGAGTAAAGGAGACTTTAGACTTGCCTCTCTTTAGCTTTTCCCATTAGGCCTCACCTCTACCCTGGGTTCTTTATACACCCTGGAAGAATAGGATGAGCCCCAGCTTCTCTCCAGCAGAACCCTACAAACTTTGGCTTGTCCTTAGGGCACAGAGGCAAGCTGCAAAACACTTTTGTTACCTCTGGAAGTAGAGCAACAGGTTGGATCACTCCTGACTTAGATCCATCTGTTTAATAATAAAGTAAGGCAGTATCTCCTCCAGGTACAGTGTCACATACTGAACACAGACCTAGTATCAAACATTTGCTTGTACACACAGGTGCTGTAAAGGCACATGGTAGTTCTCAGGTGGAGAAAGGCCCTCTGAATAGATCTGGCCAGATGCAAGACTGACAGCAGTGCAAGCCACTTCCTATGGTAGAAGGGCTTTTAACACTCACTAACCATCAGTATATACACTAATAAAATTATAATAAAGGAATACTGATGCAAAGTGGCCCACCTTAGATGTGAACAGACCTGGCTATGCCTGCTGGAGACACGCGTTAAACCTCTGGCTAGCATGATATCCACTTCCAAAGAGATAGTGTCAAAAGACACTTCTTTTTGTTTCCCCCTGTATCTTCCTCAGTATGTTTATTCACCTCTTTTTGAAGTCTCTGCAGAGTTTTGCCCCCCAGCTGACTGGAGGTCAGGTTAAGGGCTTTGCCTGGATGATCCTTGGGAGCAAGAACCTCATCTTCCTATCTGCCTATGAAAGATCATGCACATGGGGTTACCTACAGAAGTGACAGATCAGAATTTAAATAAATTGGTTCTCACTACTATTATAGACTTGGATGTTTTCAAAATGTAAGGCTTTGCACTGGTAGGCTTTTTTAGAAATGAAGAACAGTAAACAGTATGATTTTAGTATGGATGTCCTTTTATAAATACTTGATCATCACAAGCTTCTCACTGAGCTCTTACTTCCTGTTTACCTCATTTTATCTGAGTGGGGCTTCCTTCCAACACTGCCCCTTGCACAAAAATGAATTTGACATTGCACTTGAGTAAAATCATGGTTAGTTTTGCTGTGGTCATTCTGCAATGATTTGTCATTCTATAGGCAATCCTTGTCCTGCAACTATCCTAAAATCAGATGAAAATTTAGAAAGTAAATATTCCAGTCATATAGAACAGATCAAGAAGGATTTAATCACATCTGAAACCAGTTTGTTGAAGGTAAACAGCATGCTGGACTGTGTAGAATTTAGCACATTTCTCATTTCTAGTCTTATTTTTTATGTTTTGAAATCAGTGACTTATCTTAATTTGCTATTAAAAATCTATTTGGAGACTATGAACATAAAATTTTGGGTTGAAGCTAACATTATTTATAAAAAAAAAAACACACAAGAGAAAAAAAAATATGTTTCCTGACTAGATTTGAATTTTTCAAGCTTTCCAAATTGAAATACAGAAGCATATACTCCAGATTCTCCTTGGATAAACCTCTGGCTTTTCTTCCCTCTTGCATGTGAATTTATTATCATGTGGCATTGACTTTTATGGGATGATACTGCTATTGCTTTGATTTAGATTCTTTCCAAATACCACAGTCTATTAAAAGCATCAGTTCATCAAAGTCCAGAGTATTAATTTACTAGGAATATCCCCAAAGGATTTTTTAAAATAATTTTGTATTATGAAATCATGCTTCTAACTGAACTAACAGAAATCTAATTATAATTTGGAGCACAGTGCTAATTAAACCACCCACTCCAGCATTAAGGCCCACTTGGGGGTATTCACATTGGTAAGTTGCCAATTTAAGCTAAATTGCAGGATATAATAACCAAGTATTGGCTAGCCCTACCTTTCTGTCCCTCTCTCTCCTTTGGAGAAGGCAAGAAGCAAGAGAAGAATAGCTACTGTAGTAGCAAGGGTCAACCTAAAACATAAAGAGTTCCCAAGCCTAACTCTTCAGGTTAAAAGTAACCTGACATACTCTCTAACATGGCTGGCCTATCCCAGATGCTGTCTCAGATCATATTTTTTGCCTGAGCCGTGCTGAAGGACTGAGGAAGGCAGTTCTGTGCTAATCCATGCTCAGAGATCTGCTGTTTCCCAGCAGAGAGACTCATTTCAGGAAAAAGGAGTCATCAACACACAGTGGCCACAGCAGTGATATGGCCCATCTGGCTTCTCTGCTTTGAGTCTTCACGATAGAGAGTAGGTTCTCCAGCAGAAAAGCTGTAACAAACTTCTGGTCAATCCTGTCTGATCTGCAGGCTCTGATAGTACAAAAGCCAAGAACCATCTGGTCCAGGTAGCCTTGATCTTGTTTTCTGTCGTTTAGACAGTCACCTATGCAACAAGCAGCTTGTGTGTGATAAAATTACCTACTCTGCTCTGATACTTTGTTCAGAGAGAGATACACTAAAATGAATACTCAGAGCACTCATTTTAGTGAGAACAGAGGTGATTTGATTCCCAGTAAACCAGTACTCTGTTGAGAGTGAAAAGAAAGTGACATGACTTAAGAAGAAAGTGAAAAGAAAGAAAGTGAAAAGAAAGAAAGTGAAAAGAAAGTGACATGACTTAAGAACTTGATTTCAGAATAAGGATAGTGGCACCTGTCTTTTACTCTGAGAGAAACATAACTAGGTCATACATGCCTAACCACTCTGACTGGACAGAGAAAAGGATGGATGGAGAAGTGTCCTGGCAATCAGCCTTTACTAAGTAGTGATAACCTGGGTTCTAGGACAAAATAAGGCTAGAAGGAGAAATTTTGACAGGTTATATCTGAGTGTATATGTGCATGATATCTGTTATCTTTCCAACAAAACTTGGTTTTCTATTTATTACACTGAAGTGTTTGGCCTCTTAGATACCACCTGGCTCTTACCATCAAACGTTAATGGGAATTTCACCACTTTAGTGGTCAGATCCGTAGTCAAGCTGAGACCTCTCTAAGTCACTACCAACATTTCCTTCCAATTATGTATGTCTGGAGAGACCTGCTGAGTAACTTTGAAAGGTTTTTGTGATGTATCGTTAGAAAGACACACAGGACTGTGATTTCATATGGTAACTTCCTGACTAAATGATGTCAGGCTTGTTCACAATTTGTCTGACAAACCTCTGAAGATAGCCTAGGGAAAGAAGTAGCACTAGCACTTTGCAGGTAGAAATGTCCAATACACAGCGAGTAGTGAAGCACTGCTCAGTGCACTGGAGCACTAACACAGCAAGAGGAAGGCTGTGTGACTGATTACTTGTGGTCATTAAAACACCAAAATGTTCACCAGAGCAAGCATATTTCTCAAACAGAAAAAAGAATCCTGTATGAGAAAACAAAATGTCTTCTATATATAATACTATTTTTGTATTTTCTGTTATACGTGTAGTCACTACTTTTTCTGATGTATTTGTGTACCCTTTTTGTCTCCTATGCTGCCCTATGTTATTATCTACCGTAATTCATACCAGATTTTTGTCTTGCCTCAAAAAAATCCCATGTCTTCTTTGTGAAGCTCTATTGTTTTGAAAGATGCTATGTTCTTACATGCCTGCAATGGAATTCCTAGGTGATAGGAAGCAAAAATAGCCATGTCTGGCCATACCTTATAGAATTAGATTTTCTTGATGCTAGCACCTGGGTTTCCATTTCTTACAATTTTTCTGAACTTTAACAGTCCATGCTGAGATTTGTTATCTAGAACATCTGTCCTAAGCTTTATCAGTGACGTCAGGATGGCCATTCAGAGGGACCTAGAGAGTCCGGAGGAATGGCCGGACAGGAAATTCAACAAGGACAAACGCGAAGTCTTGAAATGGGGAAGGAAAGGACCCTGTAGTGGTACAGGCTGGGAACTGATGGGTTGGGGAGCAGCTCTGCAGAAAAGGATCTGGGTATCCAGGCAGAGAGCAAGCTGTGAATGAGCCAGCGGTGTGCCTTGGCAGCAAAGAAGGCCAACAATATCCTTGGCTGTATTAAAAGAAAAGCCAGCAGGTTGAAGAAAGTGATTTTTCTGCATTACTTGTCAATCATCAGACTGTACCTAGACCACTTTATCCAATTTTGGGCCCCCAGTACAGGACAGATGTCAACAAACTGAAGCAAATTCACTGAGGTCACCAAGATGTTCAGGAACAGGAACACTTGTTCTGTGAGGAGAAACTAATGGAAGGGGGCTTGTTCAGCCTGAAGAAAACATGACTTTTTGGACAGGTAACAGCAGCCTCTTAGTATCTATAAGGAGGCTATAAAGAAGAGAGACAACCTTTTCACAGTGGTGTATAGTGAAAGGATGAGAGACAACAGGTAGAAATTGAAATGAGAGATCCAGACCGGACATAAGGAGTAGCTTTTTCACCATGAGGACAGCCAAACAGAGAAGAGGTTAAGCAGTCTCTGTCCTTGGAGATGTTCAAGATCACATTAAACAAAACCCTGAGAAAACCAGCCTGATCTGGTTTTCTCAAAGCTCCTGCTCAAAGGCTGACTCTCCTGAGCTTCACTCCTGAAGTCCCTTCTAATCTGAATTCCACAACTGTAAGCCCATTATTTAAAGTTTCAACCAGGAGAGTTCAACCATTTCCAATAAGACATTTTTAGACACATTAGAATACCTTTTGCAGAATATTGGTTTGGAAACTCTCATTCCCCAGGGTCTAGAAAGGAGACTTCTTCCATATTTTCATTTGAAGTTACCTTTGTGTTCCTTTTGCTGTTTCATTAAAACCCATTCAAGCTAAAAAAAATTTGCAGAGGTCTTCTCAGCAACAAAGCAGTGGGAGCAGGTTAGAAGCTGCTAAGAAAACTACCTGAAAATGTCCTCCTTTCTTTGTAGTGATTGCACAGGAAGACCAGCATTGGGATTCACCTCATCTACCTTTAGAAGTCTACAGTGTAGGTGTTCACTTCTGAGCAAGTCAGCTCATGCTCCTTTTATAGCACAGTGTAGGAGTTAACAGCTGGTTAGCTGAGTCCTGCCCTAGATGACTAGCCTAGACACAGAACTTTCAGAAGTTTTACATTAGATGAGATAAATCTCATGACTAACAAGCAGCTATCTAGGCTGTGTTTGCTTTTTCCTCATTTAGCCCTCCGCCCCCCCACTACATGACCAGAAAGCAGTACTATATTACTTCATCAGCTGATTTTCTGTAGTACCCAAATTCTTCGAAGACGTGCAACTTTAATTTGATCTCAGTTTGAATCTATTATTATTCCTATTATATAGGTGGAGGACTGTGCTATCTGCAGTAACAGATACCCACAGACATATTTATCTAAAGATACTTCATCTTCAAATCCCTGTCCTTAGTCTTATTGGTTTGAGTTGGTTTGATGTGACCTTACAGGGGACTTTCACTCGTCCTGAGATATGGTTTCTGCAAATTTTTACTAAACCAGTGCTTGACACGTATAATGCATTACACTTCTCTCTTCAACTTTACTCGCACACTGATTACAAAATGTTCCACAAACAACAGTCAGTAGGGTTATCCCCATTTACCAACAGATAAACTGAGACACTAAGAGTTTAGAGTGTGACTTGTAGAAGAGTTCAAACTGTCATGTTAATGCTCTTATGTGAATTGACCTCACAATTCTCAACTGAGAGAGCAAATGCACTTGGAATACTGGAAAGCAATCATGGGGGCTAATTCAATTCTTAACAAAAGTGTAGAAATAAACTATGAGAGGAGAACTGGTTTTTTGTTTGTTTTTTTTTTTTCCAGAAAAATAATGAATCTTGAGAAAGCTGCAGGGAGGATCCAGTGGGAAGTGAATGGCATGACTGATCAACAACAGTTAATGGAATAGTCACAACATACTACATGTGCTATTTTCTCAGATCTCTGAGCTGGTTTCTTGTCTGCCATACACCTGGAATGAAAAGCATAAATCAGATCCTCGCTGTGATGCTTTTGGAACAGATGTATCCCTGACCACATTGCAGCAAAAAGATGAATCTTACAAATAGGTAAAAATACAGATTTGGCTGTTCAAGTTACAGTTTGCTGAAGTCTTCCACTGAAGCTTAACTGAGTTTGTCCAAAGCAATCTTACATTTGCTTCCTAATGTGTTGTGTTTGTTTGTTTTTTCCCTGTGAGCCTAAAGACAAAGACAGAGGAAAAAGTAACTTAAATGCAGGTGTTCAATACTGACTGTTCTGTCAATGCTGCTGGGAGATCCTGGAACCATGTCAGTTCTCTGGGGCAGAAGATACAGTAGCTGTTTACAGCATGTTTTGTTGTTGTCCATTTTTATAAGTTAGTTCCTGGAAACTGAGACAATGACGTGAGAAAATCTGTTACTTATTTAATGTTTAAAGGAGCTGTCTGTTTCACTGCTCTGGATGTCTGATGGAGATTTCAAGTGAGAATAAGCGCATTTTAAACCCCTTTAGAATATAAGGATTGTCACATGTTCCTCAAGTCCACTGTCCTGCCACCAGGAGTGGCAAGCCACACAGGCAAAAGCAGAGCTTGCCTATGATAATCATTCCTCTGTGACATCTTTCCATCGCAGCATCAAAGCTTAAAGACTTCCTGAGCCTGTGGTTGTAAAACAACCTTTGTGTTGAATAGCTACCAAAAGACTTCGAGGACTCTCTGCAGTTTCCAGAAGTGTGAAAGGGCATGAGAATCACATTTGCCATCTTTCAAGCTATATGGTATGTCCAGAAAACTGCAAGATGATGGTAAAGGATGCCTGGAGTGACTCTTGTTCAGTCCTACTTGTAATCTGTAGTGGAGACACAGTATAATTCTAAAGGCAGCTACTGCTATTCCCCAGGCTTTGGCAGGAGATGGTCTCAATTGCAATTCATTGCAGGCTGAAGGAGTGTCAGAGAATCCACCCCACAAATTCAAAACTCATTCCCTGAACAAGTCCAGCAATTCAAAAAGGGTTGTGGAGGAGTGGGGCGTGTCTATATAGAGGCATCTTTCTTCCTTGAGTAACACATATGATCTTCTATTCAGAATTAATTGTACTATTGCTGAAGGGGGACACTTTTTGAAGCTGCTATAAATATGCAACATTTACTAGTTGTCAGTCAGAAACAAATGTTATTTAGAGTTAACAGATATAAAAGGTTTATAGGAATGAGCTCGATTTATAGATAGTGAACAAAGGCACACAGAAAGGAAAAACAGTCTCGAAGGATGTTTTGTACCCTTTGGAAAACCCTCAGCCCTAAGCATTGTATTTTGCCAATACAATGTACAAGGAATATCACTAGATCCAGGACCTGAACCTCTGTACCTTCACAAAGCACTCAGGTAATGGTCTGTGGACTTCGGTGTTGTTACTTTCAGGCCCAGTGAATATTTAATGATCTATGCAAAATGCAGCCTCTCCATGCATGTAGAGACACACAGATATGTTCATATGTCTAAACGGACACGCAGAAAGACAAGCACATAGTAATAGTCAGTAGTCTATTACTGATGGTCAGGATGAGAGTTCAAGATTTTACTTCTAATCAAGCAGTTCTGTAATTTAAATGCATCATAGATGGGTATAAGACTTCAGCAGAATAGCAGTTAGGGAAGTCTCCCCTTATCCAGCTGAAGGTTACAAAGCCTCTTGGAACAGTGACTCCATTTACTGTCTGGATAGGAACCGACTGTCCAATCGAAGAGCTCTGACCCTTCACACAAACCTCATGTCCAAAGAACCCAACAGATTAGATGTAGTTTTATTTTATTTTTGTAAATAAGCACTCAGTTCACAAGTGTTCGTACAATGCTTATATATGCCCAGTTCATCTAAAAAAGGTCCTAAGCAGATTATTCCTTGCTATGGGTAGTATATCCCACCAAACACTGCTTTGTGTACTATTACCATTTACAAACATTCATTTTCTTAACTTAGTTGGAGCTTTGATTTTGACTTGCTTTGGTTGGGGGCACAGGAGTGGAAGGGCGTGAACAAGTAACAGAACAAGAAGAATGTAGAACTTAAAAAAATTTGTTCTGTTCTTGCAGATGTTTCTTCATCTACTCATTACTTTTTGCATATGCATGTCTTTGTGTAATGTAGGTTTCATTGCTTGCATAAGATTCTGGTTTATATACTTTAAAAGCTTCGTGAAGAAAATAATCATTTGAATTATTTATCATTACAGATGCTTTTAAGGCACTTACCACTATGATATCTGGATGCACTTTTTATAGTTTGTATTAGATCATTAATAGCTAAAAAGAGAGAGAAAAAATCCACCATCCTGTTCTGCAGTACTCTATAGCTGAAAGGCAAAGGAGGTGTTTTTGGCCAGTAAGCTAAAAAAGCAGAAGCTTGTTGCTTTGAATCAGCCCACACAGAGAGTACCATTTCAGCCCTTGGGCACACTCAGATGCACTTCGAAGTATTTCCGATAGAAGTTATTTGCAGAGACAGCCCTCTTTTCCAGCATACTCTCCCTCCAGATCCCAGAACCCTCATCTTGGTCCCAGAGATCTAAGCATTTTATACGAGTAGAGGCCAGATAATCTGAATAAATGAATCCCATTCCTTGGTCACCAAATCGACAAGAATGGTGGAGCTCTCAATAGCCATGCCTCTGTTCTTGCAAGGCCTATTGCTCAGCTCCAGGCTGTGAGTGGAACATGTGCATGTTATGGGTGAAATACGGAACAAGCTTTCTACACAATGTCATCTTCTGGTGTTGGATCTGGTGTTATTTTGGCTATACTTCACTGGGACCCCAGCTAAGTTATTTTGCACCTGCTTGGAGCTAAGAGGATGCATAAAGGCAATTACTGCAAACTAGTTGATGCACAATGACCTGTTAGCTGTGTTATTTTGTTCATACGTCTAAACCATAAGACAACTCTAATAGGAAGCAAGATAACCTGAGGTAATTTTCAGCTGCCACAGGCTAAATATAAAAACACAATTATCTTTCACAGCTCTACTTTTGTGGTCTTGCATGTTACCCTAGAACAACATGTTCATGTGTCTAAACTGTAAGCAAGATCCCTAGAAACATTCAAGACCAGGCTGGATGGGGCTCTGAGCGACCTAATCTAGTTCAAGATGTTCCTGCTCATTGCAGGGAGGTTGGACTAGATGAGCTTTGAAGGTCCCTTCCAACATAATAAAATCTGAGAATCATAGAATAGCCTAACCATTAGAGAAATACACTTTTTCAGGGGTAAGCAGAGCAGTGTTCAGATCCCACATCTTCTTGCGCAAAATGCGTATGTTCTCTTGTCCTATCTAATTCTGAATTTTGGCAACAGACCTTCAAAGCCACTGCTGAGCAGACTGTTTTTCAGAGCCTCAGGAGTCAGACTGTTGAATACAGCACTGTCCCTGTATCTCTCTCATATACTTCAGTATATGAAGTACATTCAGTATTCACATCATGAATTTACCCTTGCAACATGCTGGCCTTGCTGCTGCTTCTGGTGCTGGATTTCATTCTTTTTTTTTTTTTTTTAACTTAAAACTTAAAAAACTTTAAAAAAAAAAAAAAAGCAAGCTTTCACTAGTTTTATCCTGTAGATAACCTTGACAATCCTGGTATTATCTGTTATTAAACCATGGCAGAGCATTGTCCCAGCTGGACTGAATGAGTCTGTAAAAAAAAATCACACCTCTGACGTTACTTCAGAAAATAACAATACCAGAATAGCCATACTGAACCAGAACGTATCACTGATCAATAGTACAAATTTTTGGAAAAATATAAGATTAGGATGAATCTACAGTGACACTTCTTTAGGATAACATTCAAGATTTTAGCAATTGCTAGTTTACAGATGTCCTGAACTGGAAATTGTACCTGCGTCTTCACTCTTAAAAGCCCTCAGTGGACTTGTCTTCCACAAATGTTTGGGTTTTTTCTGAGCCTACTTATACTTCGGGGCCCTGCAACAATTTGAAGTAGTGTGCAATAAGCACTAGATTATCTTGAGGAAAACAGAAAGTGGATTTATGTCATACAAGGCTTTGACATGAGGGCTGTAGATGTGTTTTTTTCCCAGATTCAAATTGTGCAAAATTAACAGATTGAAGACAGAATATAGATGAGTACTTTGGAACTTGGAAACTTAGCATAATGCAGCAATCCAACAGAGAAAAGGCAAAATTTAGGCTCAAGAGCATTGCCAAATAAAGCTCTATCAGGTAGGAAGAGGAGAAAAACTAACACTAACCAAAGTGTGAATTCTTTCTTTTTAATTTAAAGTTAGTACAGAATATCTATTCTAGGCAGCTTGGGCATTTATCCTGCTGACTACGAAATCGTGTAAAATCCTTTGCAATTGGCATCCAATGTGCTAAACCTTGGTGCTGAGTATTCAAATAAAATTAAAAGCCAGGGAAATGTCGTTCCATGAGAGATTCTTAAAATCTAAAAATTTGCATTTCCTTACTGAAAGTAATATTTCAGTAGAACCAGAGAAGTTGTTGAAGGGAGGTACTTTTACCACCTATGATGCCTGTGTACAGAGTATCCAGGTGCAGCACCAACACTGGAGGAAACTTATAAGTTACTTTTAAAGTCTGCACTAAGATGAAAAAAATAGATATAACTGCTCACCAATTAAAAAGTAACTATTTCTGAAGAAGCCTCACTATGAGGTCTGAAAAATTTACTCAAAAGTTTATACCCATAAAAACCAAGACAGACAAAGCAAGGGATACAAATTTCCTGCTTCTAGTTACAACCTATCCGCTCTCACATTGCAGAAAACAACAAACTATTGTACGGATATGCAATTGGCAGGTTTTATGCTGGGTTTTGGCTAAAGTTTAACCCATAGAGGAGTTTATAGTCTGATCCATTTTGTAACAAATCCTAGTTAGTAATATATGAGTCACTACCAACTTATTCAAACACAAAATACAGGCAGCTTCGAAATAAGAGGGACAGTCACAAAAGAAGCCAGAAAAGCCCTTCTTTACCATCAGCACTTCAAAAGCATCATCTTTGTAATGAGACTTTAAGCAATAGAGTAATCCCAAATCACAGAGGATGTAGCCAGTGAAGGAATAGTGTAAAGAGAGAAAACGGAATACGTTTTTACATCAGACCTAACCAGGAAAATGGCTGCAAGAAGGGAGAAATTATTACTAAGGAGAAAAGTTGGAAGAATTGAGGAGTGGGACAGGCCTGACAATGATACTGCACGTCATTGCTTTAGGAGGAAATCCATCTGTCCCTCGTTTCTGATGACAGCCATGACTTCTGAGTCATGGATGAATCTTGCCCCCACTCTCAATGGTATTTCTAAAATTATCTTGGACTGTTGAAATATTTTATATCTCAAGCAGGAGTTACAGAATTGATATAGAATTGATACAGAATTTAACTGATGAACCATGAGGCTTATGCTGTGCAGAAGTCAAGTCAGATGGACACAGAAATAATCCTTTCCAGATTTAATACCCTCAAGTCTGTATAGATCAGCTTCTCCAGCAGCCTTATCTTAAAATAGGAAAGTGAAGTTGATTTTATGTTAGATGATGGCTGAGATGCAGGCCCAGTCTCCTGATGTACTGATTCCACACGACTGCAAGTTACACAGTCTCATAGGATTGGAAAAAAACTGTTTGTTGTATAGACCATTGAATCTCAAAAGAACTTACGTGCAGCGCACCTGCAGGTTCAGATTTTACACTTGGCGCACTGAGTGCTTAGTTTTCTCATCTTAAATTGTCTTTACACTTCATTGGGAGTGGGGAGGAGGTGTTGGAGGGTTTTCACCTGCTAAAGCCTGTAGGTGCCAGGACTACCCATTCTATCAACTCCCTTCTCTTGATGCTATTACCAGCTTAAAAATGGCATTTTGATCTCTTTAGGTAATTCATAAACACAGGGAAGTTCAAATCGCAAATGTCTCTGATGTTAAATACAAATTGCCAGAGGGAAAAAAATAACTTCAAACTTAGCTTACCTGGGACAAATTATTTGAGGACAAAAAAAGAAGCATCTGAAAAACTGCAATGTGTCTAGCCCATGAGAGCGAATAGATGTGCAAGACATACATTCACTTCTCACACTAGATAATATCTTCATCACTACAACACCCAAAGTAAATACAATTTAATGAAGGAAAAAATTGAGTAATTGCAACAAAGTGTTGGGATTTAGAAATATTGAAGCATCTTGTTCCTAGAAAGAACTGAAAATGAAACACTACACTGCATCTGAATTAAAAATACAATGAAGTTTTTGTCACGTGGAAAAAGTTCAATACCTCACCTTTTTATAAATCCAGGAACACAAGAAGTACCAGAATTTAATACAGGACTGAAGCCCTGATTTTTTCTCAGAGCTCTCCTGCCTCGACTAAAAGCCTCTCAGGAACTCATTTCACAGAATAATTGCACAGGTGTTAGATCAGCGTGCCAGCGCTCCACTGGCCTAAACGGAGAATCTATGATGGGGAAGGATTCTGCAAATTTGCTCTCATGCCAGTGGTTCCTGGAAGATGATCTGGACTTTCAATTGATACAGGAAAACATTCTTACCAAAAAGTAACACACAATACAGTAAAGGCAACAACTTTTTGAATAAAAAGGTTTTAAAACAAACTACAGTTAATCTGTGAAACCTGCTACATCATGAAAACCCACAAAGCCTAAGATTTCATCAGCACTGAAGAAAGAAAAGGTTATTTACACAGATAATGAGGACATCTATATGCTTATTTGATAGCCTACATAAATTAAGAGACATAGAAACCTTTATGGCTTTATTACCTGTTCTGAATATGGGATAATGCTGTCCTGAAAGACAAGTTTTTTACAAATGTCCATCATTCAGACACTTATATTGCTCACTGCAGAATCCTGTTTCACAGATAACACACAGTGTTAAATGGACTGCAGAAATTATTAGGCAGTGATCTTCCTCCAGAGAGACCGTCTGGCTGGTGTGCCTCTGGGTAGGTGAGGACTTTCTTAACACGTATCTTTGGTCCCACTCTGGATTTACCTGACAGATTACTATAAAGGTCCACTAATGAAGACCACCAGATTCAGCCCTCTGTACAGTCAAGTAGCACAGAGTGGCTGTAAAAATTGTTACATTTTCGTGGCAATTCTTCGGATCCACAGCTGCACTCTTCCTTCTCTGGTACTGACTGGAACATTAAAGAGAAGACATCTAGAAACCGCATATGATGAAACCAAAGAAATGGCTTCAAACCAGGCATGCTGACTCCTGCTGTGCCTTGCTGCACTGCAACATGGATCCCACCCTGCCGCAGAGGAGTTGACTCACAAGCTTTCTCTTGACTGACACCTCTGGTTAGTGCAGAAGTCTACTCATGTCTACTCAACAAGCGATTTAAGGCTTCCTGGAGTAACTAACCCACTGGAAGCTGCTCCCTAGAGCTTATCCTGTTGAGTCCTACACCTTTCTGTCAGTGACCTTCTGGGAGGATTCCTGCAGCTGTGAAATACAGATACATAATTGTCACTGTCAGGAAAACTGTTGTGGTTGCAGTCGTGTAAACACTACAGTGGAGTTCCCTTATATTCATCACTTGGGCACAGAACTCACTTTTGTGAAGCACTCAAAAAGGCAAAAAGTAAAGGAGTAAAAGTTTCTGCTCTTCCATTGGGGCAGATATTGTGGGGGCTGCACAGAGTCAGGGCATTCAGTAGTCTGTAGTTTTAGGACTCAAGATGTGCTTGGAGACTCTGCTGAATCCACAGTTCACCAGATAGAAGACATTGCTGGTGCTCAGACTAAATTTTCCTTATTTAGATGTTTCCTAGGTACCACCCAAACAGAGCCTTTCCCTCTTGCCTACCGCATACTGCAGCCTGCAGATCTGCTTTACAGGATTATCCCAGGGATGGCAGGGAAAGTAAGAAAGGAAAGATACAGTAAAATTAATTTAGTTTCAGGCAGGAGCAGCACACACTCAACATTGCACACTGCACACTTATTCCTCCATAGAACTGCTTAGATACCATTGTGAAGGACTAGCATAAGAAGCCAGATCATACCTAGTAGGATATGTAGACAGAGACATGAGAACATCCATTTCAATCAGCTCAGACAGTCCTTTAACTCACAGTGACCAAATTCCAAAGCTCTGCATCACCTAGTGACATTTTTTTTAAAAAAACTAAGCAACATTGTCCTTACCAGAAGCTTTTATGGAATCCAGTTAGTAAATAGGTTGTACCATCTTCAGTGCCCTGTGTTGCAACAGGAACTAGGCTGTAGCAGGAACTGCCAAGACAGATTCAGGCCGTAACAAAATGAAATTGACTGGGTTTCATGGTATTTAAGGTAAACAGCAAACCGTCATAAATCCTGCTTTCCGTATATATATATATTGCCATACAGGGCACCAGCAGCACATATTTTAAATGGCTCAGAAATTGGGGCCTATTTGTAATGGTTTTAATTTATTGACTGTATTGCAGGTTTATTTATTTTTTGTTCCCATGCAGTTGGGAAAGTAATATTGCTTAGTCCACAAGGAGCTTGAGGTCATACATGCTAAGAGGAGTTGTGTAGCAGTGTGGGTATATCTGAACAGTGGGGGACCTTGAAGCTGCAGGGTGTGGTGCAGAGAATTTATTTGAAACCAAGACCACCTTCCACTGAAAAGTAAGTGTTTAGTCAGGTGCTTTGTACCCCCAGCTCTCCTCCTTTTGCTCTATCACTCAAGCAAATTAAAAGGGAATTTAAAATGGAGGTTTGAGAGGGACAATGGTGAAGGGAGGAGAAAAGAATAAAAAAAAAAATTTAACCTGCACACTAGAAAATAATTTTCCCTATAAAACATAATTGCAGCTTCCTCTGTTGCTGTATTAAATTAAATTTGAATATTTAACTGGAGTAGTGGCATCACGATGCCTGGTGCATGTGGAGGCAGAGCCTACCTTGCAGAACTAAAGTAGCCCTGTCGCTGTCCACTCCACGGGGCTGCTTGGCTCTGCAATGTGCCCACCTCTTCTGCTCATGGCAGCTCTACCAGCCACAAGCAGCTGCAGATGGTGGCTCAAATGCCGTATAGATAGATGAGGCAGGTGGTGCCAGGTGCTTCTGCTGGTGCATTTTGCTTTACTTCAGCAAAAGCCAGTGGGACACCAGCCCTTCAAAAAGAGTGCTGTGGTCTCCTGCAGCTAGGAAAAGCCATGAATCCCCTGTACATTGCATGACTAAAAAAAATCCAACACAGCTTTCACAGCCACAAAAATGAGAATGAGCTCATTGATAGCCTGTTATTTTCTTGAAGAATTCAACACCCAGAAGTCTTGCTAAAACCACTGTTAGAAATAGCCACATCATACATTTAGAAAATCAGACCATTAACCAGGCTCCCTGTGGAGGAAGGATGCTTCCTTGGAGTATACTCAACAGCATTCTGTATAGCCTGCTTTTCCAAATGGCCTCTGTAACAGAGCCTCCATCATATCCCTTGGTAACTATCCCATAACGTAACAGCTCCCATTTCTTGCTGTTCTGCTAAAGTGTTCTCTCAGTGTATTTATCCTCATCCTACCCTCTTGCACTCACTTTAAAATCCCACCCTTGTGAGGCTATTTGGGACCCCCTCTTCCAAATACTCCAAGAACACTTTTCCTACCTTTGTTTTAAAATTAATTGCGCCCTTTTTTTAGTGACCAGAAAAAGAGGTAGCGTTGTTCTCTCCTCTGTGCTTTTGCTATCCAGGAGGGACCAGGGCTGTGCTATGCTTGGCTAAGGAACAGGCATAAAAGGTAGAATGATCATAGAATCATTCCAGTTGAAAGAGATCCTCAGGATTATCGAGTCCAACCATAACCTAACCTAACTTTAGCACTAAACCGTGTCCCTAAGAACTTTGTCTAAACACCTTTTAAACACCTCCAAGGGTGGCGACTCCACCAGTTCTCTGGGCAGCCTGTTCCAATGCCTGACGAAACTTTCCATGAACATTTTTTTTCCTAATATCCAACCTAAACCTCCCCTGGCACAACTCGAGGCCATTTCCTCTTGTCCTATCACTTTCTTCTTGGGAGTTGTGTTGGACGGAGTCAAACCCAGTTGATGGCCAGCCACGAGTGGTGTTCCCCAGGGTTCAGTATTGGGGCCAGTTCTGTTTAATCTCTTGATCAATGATCTGGATGAAGGGATTGAGTGCACCCTTAGTAAATTTGCAGATGACACCAAATTGGGTGGGAATGTTGATCTGCTAGAGGGTAGGTAGGCCATACAGAGGGATCTGGACTGGCTAGATTGTTGGGCTGAGGCCAGTTGTATGAGGTTTAACAAGGTCAAGTGCCAGGTCCTGCACTTGGGTCATAACAACCCCATGGAGTGCTACAGGCTTGGGCAAGAGTGGCTGGAAAGCTGCCTGGCAGAAAAGGACCTGGGGGTGTGGATTGACAGCCAGCTGAATATGAGCCAGCAGTGGGCATCACGTTAGCCAACTTCCAGTCAACTGGAACTTTTGCCCAGTTAGCCAAGATTGCTGATAGATAATGAAAAGTGGCTTAGTGATCATCTCTGCCAGCTCCCTCAGCACCCTTGGGTGTATCCCATCTGACCCCATAGACTTATGGGTGTCCAAGTGGTGTAGCAGGTCGTTAACTATTTCCCCTTAGATTATTGGGGCTTCATTCTGTCTCCCATCCATGTCTTCTGGCTCAGGGAGCTGGGTACCTGGAGCACAACTGTGCTGACTATTAAAGACTGAGGCAAAGAAGGCATTTAGTACCTCAGCCTTTCCTTCATCCTCTGTCAATATGTTTCCCCCTGATGGATGCGAGGGAATTCCCCTTCGGTTTTACTCTTAGAAAATCAGGTGTCCATAGTCAAATGAAATCCCAAAGACGGAATACCTGAGTTAAGGTTGCTGCTCATAAGAGCTATTAAATACCCTCTGTGGTCATCTATGAGTAGCAACAACTTTTGCAAAGTGGTTTGCATAAGGATGGCAATGTGATTTTCTACAGTGCTATATGGGTGAGGGGGTCTGAAAAAATGTAAGGCTTTGTTTTTCTTGGTTGGAACTGCTAAAGCTTTACTGCAGTGGTTTTGAGAAGAGGTAAGAAGAGGTAATCCTTTAGCTAAAAGGTAGCAAGCTTTTGGGGCTTAAGACTCTCTGTGGTTCTTGCTCATGGTTCCACTCACAGAGCAGTGAGATCTGTGTGGTGCTGCTATTTGAACAAAAAGCCGCCACTGCCTTGTAGCTCCCTTAAGCTTCTACGGGAAGTAGGTAATTTAGAAAGGAGGAAAAGGAAAAAAAAGGGAGCATATTACTAAAGCTGGAGGGCTTTAAACTAGAGTC